>JADBJO010005433.1:0-2500 GCA_016801955.1 Conus betulinus
GGGACATGTCTTAGCACGACTATGATTTGGTTCTTTTAATTCATACTGGAAATTTATTGTGGCATCAGTTTCATGGTTGTTCCGATGAGAAAAGAACAAAGATAAAGACAGTAGTCGACCATTATCTCATGCAGTTGACAACGTGGATACGAGAACATTTTTAAATGGTTGTAGAACTGAATATATTGATTCCAACACAAATTTTCGGACAGGTCTCGTTCAGTGTTTAGGAACTTACGATCTGAAAAAAAGCTGTAAACTTTCTGCAAACAACAATGGAGCTCATCAGTTTTACACACACACACACACACACACACACACACACACACACACACCACACACACACACACACACACACGCACACGCGGAAAGTGGGGAGGGGGAGGGAAGGAAAAGTTCTGGTGAGTATTTAACAAGGTTGTGCGCATGAACAGAGGAAGGACATCACTGTTGGCAGTCAGCTGGAAGAGAGCAGCGCAAGGGAAGGTTCAGAGTGGCGCTGGCTGTGACCAGAACAAGACTTGTGAGTAGTTTGTGAATGTTACTTTGTTGCACTAACTGAGTGTCGGCACAAACTGCATACGTTCCATCCCATTCTTTGAATGCAAGGAAAGTTTGGAATTCATATCACGTGTTGTAAACGACAGTTACAGATACTAAGAAAAGCAGTCTTGTTGGTGTTTGATGATGTGTGAAGTTTGAATACTGTGCGACGTATTATAATAGGGAGTAACAAGAATTGATGATGTATGTTGTGTTGTTGCAGCCTCTTGATGTGTTATGGGAAGTTTGGACGTAATGCCACAGATTGTAACATTCAGTTACAGTACAATAAAATTACGTACATTACTTACGAATGCAGTGTTGTAGTTGGTTTTTGCTCATGTGTAAGGATAAATCTGTACTTTTGTGCTAAGGCGTCTGCAGGTATTAACAAAGAAGAGAGTGTTGTGGTCTTTATTAATGTGAAGAGAATGTTTCGATTTCCTGCTACATTTTCAAAATGGAGCGACTGATGGCAAAATTTGGAAAGAGAGGGGGTTAGTTACCGCCAAAGACATTGGCAAACAAAGCACAGGACAAGACACAATGCATTTCGACCTCTTGGGTTTCTTCAAGCAAAAACATAGATCACATTTAACATTTAGGACAGTGCAAAGAACGAAGAGAAACTTTTCTGATGACATTTCCTTCTGGTGGCCATTCTCCACATGGGCATCAGATAAGTCTCTCTTCATTCTTTGTTTGTACTGTCCTAAATGTCAATGATTTTCTTTTTTTTTGCTTGAAGAAGACCCAAGAGGTCGAAATGCGTGTCTTGTCCTGTGCTTTGTTTGTCAATGTCCTTGGCAGTAACTAACCCCCTCTCTTTCTAAAATTCCTGCTAGAGGTGATAAAAGGTACTTGCAAAGGTATCAAGGTAAAAGCAGTGTACTGTACAAAAGCAATTGCAAGTATTCAGTACGACAGTAGTTATGTTAGCGTTTATCAATGTGTAAAGTTTATATCCTATTCTACATTGGCCTCCTGGTCTTGGCACTTGCAGCTTTCTATGCAATGTTGTTTTTATTTTTATTGATGTTTAAAGGAGGGTCAGGTCTCACAAAGTTTGGCGGGTGCATGAGTGCACATACGTGTGTGTGAGTACAGAGATAGATAGCCTTGGTGTGTTAAGCCTGACTAACACATCAACTCAGTTCACTTAAGATTTCTCTAGTCCTAGACAGAGCTAAAAAAGTATTGCAGAATTAAGTCTAAAAGATGTTTTGTGAATTCAGGCAGTTATATGCTGTGGAAAATGTATTTTCTTTTTCAACCCTGCATTCTCAAATTTGAGTACCAGGGTCTATAAATGCGTTCAGTTCAAAACCAAAGTGCCTCCTTTTCAGCCCAACTCAACTTCTTCATTTCCTGGTTTCCTATGTCAGATTCCAAAATGTTGGTGGCCATGTGTTTATTAATGTGATATGGAAAGTTTGAACTTCATCGTACGCATTGTAATAGGCAGCTACAACTTACAAGCAGGATGGTGTTCATCATGTGAAAAGGAAAATAGTTGAAACTGGGAATCGAATTTCGAATATCAGCAAATCCTCTCAGGTTACTTTTTTTCCCTTAAAACATATATGCTGGCTCTCTTTTCCCTCCCTCCCTCCCTCCATCTCTCTCTCTCTCTCTCTCTCTCTCTCTCTCTCTCTCTCTCTCTCTCTCTCTCTCTCACTCCAAATCCCTCGCCTCTTCCTTTCTCTCTGCTCTTTGTGCTGTTGCTGCCATTAGTAAAATGCGAATAAGGATATCGATTTTTCAAACATACATGATAAAGGCATTTATTCAGCTTCGCATAAAGTGTGAATACAGCTGGGAAACACAAATTTATGACGACAGAGAGATGGGTCACTGTTCACTTCCTGTCATTGTTAGTCGTTTGGATTGACGAAAAGAGCAAAGACCACGGTATTTATAAAATAAGATACAGAATACGTGTGTGTGTGTGTGTGTG
>JADBJO010005433.1:5000-20000 GCA_016801955.1 Conus betulinus
GGGGGGGGAGCGGCGGGCGGAGGGAGGAGGAGGATTGAGGAGGAGGGGGGGGGAGAGGGGGGAGGAGAGCGGGTGGAAGTGGGTGTGTGTGTGTGTGGGGGGGGGGGGGGGGGGGGGGAAGAAAGCTGGAGTGGGTAGTGTTACAAGGGCTGTGACAGCAGAATAACTGTGACTAGTAGGAGTCATTGGAAGTGGGCAGCACAAGGAAACACACGGAACCTTTACAGTGGTAGAATCTGTGACCAGAGCAAGACCTGTGAGTAGTTTGTGAATGGCGCTTGGGTTTCACTAACTGTCAGCGCAAACTGCATACATTCGAGCGCATTCTTTGAATGGATTAGTGATTTCTGGAATTTCTCTTTCTTTGATACAGTGGAAGATACAATGACAGACAAATGCAGGACAAAGGTGCAGAAAAATCAAACTGAAAACCATGCAGTGGAGCAATGAATTTTTAATGATGAATTTAATGACTGGTTATATCTTTAGGGTACACATGGCTACTGTTAGTTATTCTTTCCAGTACATGGTTATATCTATAGGGTACACATGGTTACTGTTAGTTATTCTTTCCAGTACAAGGCTGATATAACATTGATTTGCTGAAAATTCAGGGATCATGTGTGTTTCATGTGTGTTTGTGGCTTTAGCAGTGACGAAAGTGAGATTTTGTTTGTTGTTCTTAGTGGTTGCTTTTGATTAAGGATGGTGAGTTGATTTTTTCTTTTTTTTTTTTTTTTCTTTTTGGAAAATTAGAGTACTAAAGAGTAAACATTCCACGTTTGTGTCTGAAAACTTTAAATTCAATCATCACAAATGGCACACAGGGGTGAATTGTTACTGTAATGATGCTATCTTTCGACCTTCCTTTTTAAACTCTCATTTACTCATTCTCTTGCTCTCAAAGACAAAAAGTAGCATGATATATCGTAAGCTCTGTGTGTGTGTGTGTGTGTGTGTGTGTGTGTGTGTGTGTGTGAGTGTGTGTGTTTGTGTGTGTGCGTGCGTGCGTGTGTGTGTGTGTGTGTGTGTGTGTGTGTGTGTGTGTGTGTGTGTGTGTCATGTCAGTACAATTTTGAGTTAATCTGACAATAAATTGGTTTCAGTCAGTCAGTGTGTGTGTGTGTGTGTGTGTGTGTGCACAGGCCAATCTTAATGCATGTGCGCATTTCAGTGTGTGTCCGTGTGTGCACTGCATGCATGCTGACGTGTTTGTGTGTGTGTGTGTGTGTGTGTGTGTGTGTGTGTGTGTATGTGTGTTTGTGCGCGCGCGTGTGTGTGTGTGCTCTTAGCATGGAATGTGAGTCAGTTTGCCATCTGGTCAAAACCTGGAAAGAGGGTTCCCTTTTTTCGTAGATTCAGTATATTCATGTAGAAGTGCTGGTAGCATATACATAGTGTCGGAAAATTGTTAAATGGATGATATAAAAAAAATGAACATGAACGTTTCACATGTAGATGCCTGAAAATTTAAATGTTTAAAAAAGTCCAGCAAGGCCATTCCAGAATGTAGCAGAATCATTTACCTTTGCTTCAATGAAGAGATGATAGTTAGTGTCGGCATGGTGTATGTAGAGAAACTTTGCAGTCTGCCTGTGGATTATAGCGTTGTTTAAAAAAAAGACAAGGAATCGTAATTAACTCCACCGGTTTACAAATGCAAACAAATTACAAGACAAAACACAACATTCGACCTCTTAGGTCTTCCGTAGGCAAGATAGCCTAAACAATATTCAGGGCAATGAAAATGAAGAATGAGTAATCACTTGTCTTCTCGAATTCGGCGCTAGATGGGCTTTGATTGAACACGAGGCCGTTGGGAAGGAGACACTGTGGATTAGAATTCTAATGATGATGATGATGATGATAAAGACAACAATAACAATGATAATGATGATGACAATCTTGAAAAACATCAGAGGATTACTACCACTTTTAGTGATAATAAGACAGTAGTAATTGTAGTATTAATAGTGGCTATACACACATGAATGACAATAGTAATTATAGCATTAATAGTGGCTATACACACATAAATGACAATAGTAGTTGTAGCATTAATAGTGGCTATACACACATAAATGACAATAGTAGTTGTAGCATCAATAGTGGCTATACACACATAAATGACAATAGTAGTTGTAGCATTAATAGTGGCTATGCACACATAATGACGATAGTAGTTGTAGCATTAATGGTGGCTATATACACACAGGAGGGGAGAAAGGAGATGGGTCGGAGTATTGTCGAACAACATGGTTGTAGTGGCAACAGTGTTAGTGGCGATGATGATGATGATGATGATGATGATGATGTTGATGGTAATGACCATGATGATGGTGATAGAAAGAAACAAACAAAAAAAATCCTTGGCTAGGGTGACATTAAAGTCAAGTCATGCTGCTTGCTGAAAAACAGGGTTTGAAATTTTAAGAAAAATTGCTAATACATTTCCGGTGTGAAAGTACCTCATGAATATACGTGTAAACAGAAAAACAGAAGGAAATGCCGGCATGATGCGATCAACACTTTTTTTTATATCAGCTCTCAGTTCAACATAATACGGCCCATGATGCCTTTAAACAATCACAATTCTGCACTGTACATGTGTCAAATCTATAGAAACTTTGCTATATTTTTTTCTCGTATACATATATTGAAAACATAATCATTTAACATAAGGAATAGTTTCGTAAAGCACATTCAACAAAGGTTCAAAGTGGGGGGAAAAGATCAAACATTCACTAGGCACACATTCAAATTAAGCCAAGACAAACATCAAACGTTCATAGTGAATTCAGACATTAAAACAATAGGTCTCGGCTAAAGAGTATCTGAATATAGTCCCTGCAACACATAAATATAAATCAAAATGAAGGTGCAAGGATGTACAGCAAAAGTACACAAAGGGGCCTTCCCATTGTGAAACAATAGGAGGTGAAAACGAATCTTTGCAATCAACGAAACGGTTACTTCATATATCATAATATGAACAAAACGGGCTTCCCGTTGCGAACGGCAGGAGATACGAACAGCCAAAACCATGGATAATAAAGGTAGAGCAGGTTTCAGTGTTATCAAGGAACATATATAAACGGCAGGAGTTACGAACAATGAATGAAATAAATAAACGTCCAGTTTTCCACAGCAGGGCATCACCTGGGCCGTATAGCAGTTACACAGTTGTATGAGAAATGGTCAGAAAACTGGAAACCACCACTCATCTGCACAGTGTCCACATTTTGATCTAATTTAAAAAATCACACACTGCACGTCAGCCAGCCAACTAGATCTGTTTTTCTTTCTCTGTAGACACACCCACCTCAAGACAGTGCTACTGCTCCTCAGGTTTCACCGTTATACTCTGGCCCATCAATGGCTGTTGTTTGTCAGCCCTGCAATGGACACAGGGGTGTAAAGATAACGAACAAAAAAAAACGCTCACAAACTAACCTATGCTGGAAACAAATAAGCAAACAGACCGACCGAAGGCTATTTGCACACAAAACAGCCTCATGAACGCACAAACACCTGAACAACATCCAAGTTATTATCTGTATAATTACATAGCTAAATAATCGCACGACCATTCAGTCGCTCAGATGATAAAATATTCAAATCAGCAGGTAAAACATTTTTTTGTGGATAGGTAGCAACCCAGAGAGACAGAGGAATCATCAAAAATGACCTTCACTGAGAGGATCTTAATCTTCTAAACAAGCCGACGCCTGGTTTGGTCACCGTGACTTAACCCTGTCCGTCTTACCAGCCGCTAAGAGCGACGTACACATGTCACTTTGTCTAGTGAACACCAGGAACCTGCAGGGTGCGCGTTAAACTTTATCCACCAATCACAATGAAAGACAGCAAGGCATCGCTTTGTATGTTACTAACAATACAATCGGTGATAATACAGAATTGCTGTTTTCTGTTTCAGACTTATTAGTCATAGATGTCCGTCCCTCTTCAGTTGCAGAGAGACTGTATAAATGCTGGTGGAAATTGAGTATTTCACATTTCCAGTTAATAAGAAACTGGAGTTTGAACAATGAAATGTAAAAACAGAGAAATCTTAACTTCCGTCTGCTAGTATTGTTTCACTAAGATAGAACCCTATCTGCCCTCATTCTAGGCAACACCGAGCCAAAGCATAGGCAAAAACCATCAACATACTTTTATATTCACACACGTCTGAATAATGGAATAAGCATTACAGCCTTTACCGCATTCTGTTCAGTTAAGAAATGGCCTTAGAGCCAGGGTGCAGGGAGTTTATAGGCCTCACAGCCTCTTTCAATGAGATCTTTCCATTTATGGCCATCGCCACGTCTGAGTCATAATGGAACCTTTAGAAGCATCTATTTCAAATGATGTCAGATCCGGTTCTGCCGGGCTGCCGTAATTGTCTCCAAACCTGGAACTGACATTTTACCTCACACGGCCCGACAAACAATGGGCAGACCATCGTGTAAGTGGCTGGATCTGGAATGGCGCAGGGGCCATCAGGACAGACCTTCAGACCCTGTGTCCAAATCAAAATCTGGCATGTGTCAACTATCGCCAACGACTTCCGCCTGTGGAAATTTACCTCTCTTAAGACTCAAACCTGCTCAGAGAAGACAACACCAACTTCGGCGTCACGGACTCCCAGGACTCTCTCTCCTTGGCCTCTAATTGGTCTCCCATACCGATCCATCGAGACCAGCCATGGTCAGAGGGAGGCCTAACCCCTCTCAGCAAAGGTAACACCGATTACGGCATCACAGAAGTCCAATGGCTGACTCCCCAGCCTCTAATTAGCCAAGTTCTAAACCAGTCTGCCCAAACCAGCTGTAGCCAAAATGTCGTCTGGCCACAGTCTCCAGACGTCTTTATAACTGACATTCCAGCCACCAGCTTAGCTACCCCTCACTGCCATCCCATCCATTAGGAGAAGCTGCATTTGGGTCAAATCCCTCGCAGATGGTTCCTCTGTTGGTGAAATGATTTTAAATAGGTCCCATCCTACATTTGAGGGACTACTCCTGCAAACTCTCTTTTCTGAAAAATTGGACAGAATCATGCACTTTACAATGGTACAGAAATAATTATAGAGAAGTTCACTTGAATAATTCTGGTTCTTCAACCTTCTCTCTCTCTCTCTCTCTCTCTCTCTCTCTCTCTCTCTCTCTCTCTCTCTCTCTCTCTCTCTCTCACACACACACACACACACACACACACACACACACACACACACACACACACACACACGCGCGCGCGCGCGCGCACACACACACACACACACACACGGGCGCCTTTCCAACAAAAAACAAATAAAAGAAAAGTTGACAGTGAACATAACAGTACCTGAAATAAGAAAAGAGCAGTGGTGGAACAAAGGGAGTGTCCTCTCTGAGACATTACGACCTCAGATTCTTAGTGCATCCAGCATAAGATAAAGAACTAGAGAGGATTATGAAAAAAATGTTGTTAGATAATCCTGTTCCGGCTGGTTTTATCCCAGTCATGTTGATAACAGAAGAGTGTTTCTGTAGCGTCATATCAATTTCATCATCCTTATTTGGTCAAGAGAGAAGCGTCTAGCTTTCATTGTTCCATTTCTTCCCTTCACTAAGGTAGTGTACAAGGGAGTATAACGTCCTGTTGTCCAGAGGCCCTAAAGGACTTGGTCATGGCAGACCTGTGTATATTGGTCTTGTGCAGCTTCGTTTTCGTAGTCATGTATCCTCTATGAGCATCACATGGTATGCCTTGGACAATCAGTCATGTCTGTTTCTCTCAGTTTACAGAGCAGAATGGATCAGTTGTCTACCCTAAGCTCAACTCTTGCGCAATCCACTTCCACCCAGCAAGAGAAGCCCAGCTGGTGCTGCCAAGGGAGACGACCACTATGGGCAGCTCAACCTTGCCGACTTACCAGACGTGGCGTTGGTGCTCCTGTTCACGATGCTGCCAGTCCCTGACCGAGGTCGCCTGGCGCGCACCTGTTCAAGGCTGTCTTCCTTCATGCAGTGCCCCTCTGTGTGGACTGACGTCATCATTCAGCTTCATGCGACGGATACCGGCGAATTGGTGGACGTCAGCTTCCTAGGTCCACAGGACAGCAGTATGGTTAAAAAATATGGAGCGTATTTCCAGCGCGCTACCATTGTTTTTCCATCTAGCAGGATTTTCACAGAAGTTAGGGACATGTTGTCTCACTTTACTCAGAGAGGAGTCAAACTGAAACTGATTATACAGCTAAGTAATAGCTTCTCCAGGGCGGCAAGGAAACATTCGTCCCTTGACGAGCTACTTACAATGTAATAGGTATGAGAGACACATTCAGTTCATCCACAAGCATCAGTTTTAAATTTTCTGTTGATCATTACAAGTTTTTTATAGAAACAAAGAAATTCTGCTGGTGCCCCAGACTGGACAGGTTTTGTGGCATGCTCACAAACCTGATCTTGCCAGTACAATGGCCCGAAAAAGAGCTGGTAGAACAATACGGTCTGTCCCCTACACCCACAGCAGCTCTAATTTCAAACTTTCCTGCTCTGAGGAGACTTACATTAAGCCTCCACAACGCCAGTGAAGAACTGCTGCTGGAACTGTCTGATTCCTCGGGCAGGCGGAGCCCATTGCGCAGTCTTGTCCTCCAACACGTCGAAGGGAGAAGGAGAGTTACAGTAGGACGGAGGCTTTCCCGCAGTTGTCATCAGCTGCTTGGAGGAAACTGACATCAGCGTGCCCTTCTCTGACCGTTGAATGTTATTTTTTCTGCGATCACATGCCCCCTCTAAGTCGAGTGATAAAACCCGGAAACGCCGTTGGTCAAACTGAAAGTCACTTGTGTGTACTCTGACACTGACAGTGCCCAGTTTACCCAGGTGTGCACAGAACACAAAACCACCCTTCGGTTCTCTTGCCTCTCTGTTGGCATTGACCGGAGCATTGGGCGAACCCAGAATACTTGAGGAGAACAGGATGGGATATCCTATTCTGAGAGATGTCTCATCTATACCACTTCTGTGGCACTGCATCCACGCCGCTCATTCTGCCCCTCCCCCTGTCACTCCCCCTGGCCTGGCCTGTTCTGCCACAACTTCGTCACTGGCAGTCTGTCAATTCGTCATAAGGCGACCCGCCAGAGAAACAATGGACTGTACTACTGTCGAGTCACTTCGGCAATGTTCAGTGTGCTTATTCCGATCCAACATGCGCAGGACACCAACTACTAGCTGTACTGACGACAATAATGGATTTAGGATTAGTCGCGAAGCCAGCGTGAGCACGCTGTCGTATCAGAGAGCTGTACCACGTCTGTCCATCGACAGTCCCCATGAATTTGCCAATAGCCATAATCCCGACAGAACTAAGCCAGGGCCATGTCTGTGAACAGGTCATTGAGGTCACCATGAAAGCAGGGCATGGAAGGACACGGAACTGGAGAGATTTTTTGTGCTGGTTGATGATGATGAGGATTTAAGATGATGCTACAGATTTCCATTTCAGTGTGAAACTACATGATAGAGCAGTTTTCCATGCTTATATCTGTAAACAGAGTTGGATAGGAATTTGAGCGACACTCTCCGAGAAAGCATCCATTACATGGACGAAACTCGACAGTGTAGTTCCAGTGGAGCCCATAGCGAACTCTACCCGGGGTAGAAGCCGGTCGGGGCAGGAAAATCCCACAAATAAATGGCTCTGATGGGAATCGAACCCATTGCCTCCTGGACCATGAAGGCTGGTTGGCAGGCCCGACCTTTGTTCTAAACGTAAATGTTGTGTTGTTTTTTTTATTCTGCAATATCAAGTTGTTTTGTTTGTTTGTTGTTTGTTTGTTTGTTTTTGGGGGTGTTGTTTATCTGTAGAGGATACTTTATTTCATTGCTTGTTTTTTTTCCTTTTATAAACCATACTTGTTCTTCCCTCTTTTTGTCTGTCGACACGAAAAAGGCCAACGTTTCGACTGTAACATCTTCAGGTGTCTTGTGATTCGTTTGTTTGTGTTAAGCGGAGTCATTACACATGATTTTTGTTGGTGGAGGTGGTTTTTCCATAGATTTTTTTTTTTTTTTTTTTTTGCTTGTTAATTGTATCAGAGTGATATACATAGGGGCTCTACACACACACACACACACACACACACACACACACACACACACACACACACCATTAGTGGGACATGGGCGATTTCAATGGTCAGTCTTAAGATACGGTGATCGCCCTTGTTCGAAAGTGTGAGCAAGTGATGCCAAGCGTCAGGAAGACTTGAGGACTGGAAACCATCAACAGCCCCACGATGGACTGCATGAGGGGCCTCCTGTACCCCCTCACCCTCACCCCCACTCATCCCTCTCCCCAAGCAGTTGCATCTTTCATAACTACCGTACGATGGATTGAGCAACAGGCCAAGAGAGACACGCCCCCTCACGTGCAACCCCCGCACCCCCACTCACCCCACCCCTCACATTTCAATGCCCCCCCCCCCCCCCCCCCCCTCCCCGAGCAGCTGGTCACTAATGAACTAGACACTGACAACGGCCAGGGCCTGGCGTTGTCTTGCTGCAAAAGCAGTCAGTGTCAATGCCGTGCCACGCCACGGTGATTCAATTCAAAGCCAGGCAAAGGCTATGTTGACTTCCTCACTTAAAGACTAACGTGCATGAAAGACATGTCTCTAAAAGCTTTCGCTATGAGGACGTAAAACTCAACCATTCACTTCCTCACTGTCTCCTCCTTGGCATCCTCTGGTTCAGTCAAGGTGTTGCTGGGCCTCTCGGCCTTCAGGCCTGTCCAATGTGCTCATGATGTTAAGGCGTGTGACTTTTGTGTTTTTGTGTGTAATTATTTTTTGTTAGTCTAGATAGAGAAGCCCTAGTTGAAAGTTAGAATTCCTGGGAATGTCGTTTATAATTTGTAGTCAAAATAAATACTTGTGTAAATTCTAAGTGCCTGTTCATTGAAAGAATGTTATATTGTATTCTCCCTTGTCCTAATCTCTGTCTGCTATGTTTCTGAACGTGTATGAAGAAGTTTCTCTAACACGTCAGACTGTCCTATCAATCTCAAACTAGCTCACTTTCTTTTTTGTTTTTTTGTGGCATCAGTTATCAGATCAATGGAGCACCTAAGGCTGTACCCTTTTTTTTCCTATTTTTTTTCTTCCCTACGGCCGAAATCCGCCTCTTCATTTTTTGGTTTCATATTGTCTTCATCTGCAAAAAAAAAAAAAAAAAAAAAAGTGAAAAGAAAAAAAAAACCAATTTCCACTACTATTTCTTTTTCTTTTTTTTTTCTTATTTTTTTTTTTCTCCAACCAGTCTCTTACACACCATGCAGAGTCTGTATGTTCTCTCAAATGGACATATTTGTATTGGCGTTTGATACAAAGTGTCTGGGTTTGTTAATGTTCCAATGTGTGGTGTATTGGCACTTTCACTCTGATAATGTGCTGCTTATGTAAATAGAACAACATACATGAAACAAAACAAAATTTAAAAAAAATAAAACAAAAAAACCCTGCATTAGTTTTCTTTTCTTTCAGTTTTGCCAGAGAGAGAGAGAGAGAGAGAGAGAGAGAGAGAGAGACAGACAGACAGACAGACAGACAGACAAAAGACGAAGAAATGCTAATAGAAGCTTCAGAAATGCACATCAAACGTTCAGAAGTCTGGCGGATGAGGAATGTGGCTGGGATTATAAGAAAAAAAAAGTTTCAGCACCCGTCGCTGTGACTCCCGCGAACCTGTAAACACTCCCGGTAATCCTCCTGAAGAATACAGACGAAAAGGGCTGCAAGGACGACCCTAGGAGAGATGACAAACATGCACAGGAGACAAAGTCATGGGTCACCTAAGATCTTGGAAATTGGCTATTCCCCAAATATGCTACCCTTATAGCGAAAAGGGGGTCTACAAGGGAGACATGAGGAAAGCCAAGAAGCGAGATAATAAGTGTGTGTGTGTGTGTGTGCGCGCGCTTATGTGTGCGTGTGCGTGTGAGTGTGCGAGAGCGCGCGTACTTGTGTGTGTGTGTGTGTGTGTGTGTGTGTGTGTGTGTGTGTGTGCTTGGGCGTGCTAGAGCATGTGTGTGCTTGCGTGCATGCGTGTGTGTGCGTTGTGTATACATGTATACAATAATGGTGGTCAGCCATACAGCTCTAGGAATGATTAAATATGAGCAAAGACCTGTGTTATTAAGAATAAGAGCAAGTTTTACATGTACAATCAGGACTAATAGGCAAAACAAACGGATAAACACTAAACCAGTGCCTGGGCGCATGCTGATGGTTACCTAGTGGTTCTTTTTATTCTTTTTTTTCGTTCGGGAATTACATCTCTAGGTTCTGATGTTGTATAAACGCAGGTTTCTGAACTCTGTCACTTTTTACTTATGCAATTTATAAATCGATGTAACGCTTTATCAGTTCTATGTGTTGATCGAAAATCATTTGTAATGCCATCAATTTTTTAGTTTTACGTGCAATGCTAATGGACATTTTTTCCCCACTTATATAATATGGTTTAATCGATTTTGTTATCTGTTTACCTATATCGTCTCTGTGGACTACAAAGAGAACGTCAGTTAACGACAGTTTCAGAGATGTATCGATTCTCGATGAAATCAATATTTCTATATTTTTCCAAAATGTGTTCACTGTGGGACAGTAGAAAAAGAAATGTTCTATAAAATCAATTTCATCTCTACAGTTATCACACTTGTCAGTTTCTGATACCTTCGTTTTTTTGCAAAAGGATATTAGTCGGGTAAATGTTGTGGTTTATTTTCCATTGTAGTTCATACAGTCTAACCTCTTTTGTAGATGTTCTTGGTGTTAGCCATATGTGTTCGTCTATTTCAAAGTCGAGTTTTCTACGCCAAAAGTCCTTGCTGTTTGCAGTAACGTTACTCAAATTCCTTTGCTCCAGCAACTTTTTTTTTTTTATATCTCTTTTGGGTTTTGTGTTAAATAGATTGGCTTCGCAGTCAGCAGAGTAAACATTGTCAAGAGTAATATTGTTTTCATAAATCCACTCCAGCCATGTTGATGGGAGAGCGTTTCGCAGTGCATTGTATTCAAAAGTTGTATTTGCATTACGATCTCCTAAAACTGTCTCCACTTCATTGAGATTAAGCAGTCTATTTTCAGTCTCCACTTCATTGAGATTAAGCAGTCTATTTTCAGTAAGGTGCACAATGTCTCTGACAAACTGTATTCCTTTTTCTTTCCATTCTTGAAAATATAATATATTGCCTTTGTATTTTATCAAGTCATTATAAAATAACATTTGATCTAAAAAGTTACTTGGTGTTTTTTTCTGGTTATTTAGTGGTTTTCCTCTTATTATTCAAATAATGGTAACTACATTTCTCCAAAATTCATTGTCTATTCGTTCAATTTGCTGCAACTGCGTTGCATTACAGTTAAGCTTAATATGCTATCATTACTAATTATTTTGTTTAAGTGCCACTTCGGAATCTTACTCCAATTTTCGTCTGTCGCAGAAAACAATTTCCCTGCCCATTGCAAATACAGTTTTGCAGTTCCATAACGTTAACCATTTTTAAACCTCCTGATTTATAGTCTGCTTCCATTACTTTCCTTTTCACTTTTTCGAATGCTTTCCGATTACTGTGTTTCTTTTGCGAAACAAATTTATACAACATCGTATTTATCTTCTGCAGGACTTCATATGGAATGCCAATTGACTGCATTACAAAGACTAGTTGACTAACCAAAAAAGATTTAATAACTGTAATTTTACCATGAATGCTGATGTCTCGTTTGCTCCAGGTCTTTATTATTTTTTTTTTTTTTATGGTTTCAACTCTGCCTTTCCAGTTTTCTTCAATGTTTTTGGCCATTTTATCTTTTTTCAAATAAATTCCAAAAGATTGCAACAACTGGCGTGGAATCACCCTCCTGTCGATTCCAAGCAAGATCCTTGCAAAGATCATCATTCAGCGAATATCAGATGCAGTGGATAAACAACTGAGAAAAGAACAAGCAGGATTTCGAAAGGAAGAGGGTGATGCACTGACCAGATATTTGTACTGCGTAACATAATTGAGCAGTGCACAGAGTGGCAGAGACAACTGTACATCAACTTTGTGGATTTTGAGAAAGCCTTTGATAGCATGCACATAGACAGCTTATGGCGCATACTACGAATGTATGTGATACCGCAGCAGATAGTCCTTCTCACAAAAGCTTCTATGACAACTTCACATGCAGAGTCGGAAACAGTGACCACAGTTTTGAAGTGAAAACAGGAGTGAGACAAGGCTGTGTGATGTCAGCAATGCTCTTTAATCTTGCCATAGATTGGGTGATGTGTCGAACAACTGAAGACCAGACAAGAGGCATACGATGGACACTCTTCTCAGCCTTAGAAGACCTTGACTTTGCTGATGATCTAGCATTGGTCTCCCACACTCACCAACACATGCAGGAAAAGACATCCAACCTCAGCAGCTTTGCACAACAGATTGGACTAAAAGATCAGTCAAAGGAAAACAGAGGTAATAACCTTGAATGTCCCAAACCCCTCATCAATTCAAGTGAATGGAGAAACCCCCCCTACAGCTGAGAAATTCACCTACCTGGGCAGCATTGTCAGACACGATGGAGGAGCAGGTAATGACATCAAGAACCGTCTAAACAAAGCCAGAAATGGTTTCAGAATGCTAATCAATGTATGGAGGTCCAACAAAACAGATCATCAAAACCAAGCTCAAACTATATCAGAGCTGCATTATTTCTACCCTTCTGTATGGCTCAGAATGCTGGAGAATGACAGAGAGTGACCTAAATAAGCTATCAGTCTTCCACACAAAGAACATTAGAAGAATCTTAAGAATTTTCTGGCCAAACACCATCTCAAATGAAGAACTACTCTCCCAATGCCATCAAGAAAGCATGAAAACAATTCTCAGGAAAAAGCGATGGAGGTGGATAGGGCACATACTTAGGAAAGAGCCAGACAACATCACTCGTGTCGCCCTCCATTGGACGCCTGAAGGAAGGAGGAAGAGGGGGAGACCCAAAAACACCTGGCGGTGAACTGTAGAGGGAGAGCTGAAGACCCTGAACCACACATGGGGTACCATCCAGAGGTTGGCCCAGAACAGACGAGAATGGAGGACCTTTGTTGCTGCCCTACATGCCACCGGGCATAATGGGCAGTAAGTAAGTAAGTAAAATAAATTCCAAGTATTTTTATTCTTTTCAACTATAGAGAAAGGCAGATTGTTTTCATTTATTCTCCTGCCCATTCTGATAGCTTTGGTTTTATTCGTATTTAACTTAAGACCAGACAACTTTTTCGAATGCTTTCAGAATATTCACAGATTCAATTAATCATTTTTGTTATCTAAGAATAGAGTGGCGTCATCAGCGAGTTGTTTTATCTTAATATACTGCTCATTTGCATGGTGCCTTGTTGGCACTTGGAAACCCGTTACTTCACTTTTTCTAATCTTTGCAGCCAAGAGCTCTACAGCTAAAACAAACGCTAAAGGAGAAAAGGGACAGCCTTGCCTTATTCCACAAGTTACATTAAATGGCTCAGACAAACAGCCTCCATGGTTAATACAGCTTTGGTTACCATTTGTTAAAGCGTGTACCCATCTTTGGAAATCGGTCCCAAATCCCAAAACCTTGAATACATGTAAAAGATTTGTTTTTTGACATGGAGTCAAAGGCTTTTTCATAATCTATAGGTAATAAATACCCTGCCTTTCCGGTTTTATTTAAATAGTTGATGACATCATCGATGGTTCTTAACACAGTTGCTATATTTCTTCCTTTATGTATCCAACTTGATCTTCGTTAACTGTAATGGATGACTTTACCTAGTCTTTCTGAGATTACTTTTGCCAAAATTTTATAATCGGAATTTGTAAGAGTGATGGGTCTCCAGTTGTTAAGTTTATCTCTAACTAAGTCTTTACCTTTGTGAAAAGAGTTATAATGCCTTGCCGTTGTGTAAATGAGAGACTTTCACTGTTAAAGGATTCAATAAAGGAGTTAGTGACAACATTGCCTAATTTTGACCAAAAAAAAAACATGTAAAACTCGGTTGTTAAGCCATCGTTTCCTGGAGCAGAGCCATTTTTCATCTTCTTGAGAGCAGATGTCGTCTCTTCTAATGTCACTGTGCCTTCACATGTTACTGCGTCATTTTCTTCTGACTGTCTTATTTCTGCATTTTCAATAAAAATGTCGGTAGCTTCTTCTACATTCGACGCTTCAGTATTCTGGGCATACAACTGTTTATAAAATGCAATTTGTTCTTGTATTATTTCTCGTTGGTCAGTAATAATGTTACCTGTCTCTTTATACAGTCTCGTAATAATCTTATTTCTGCTTCGTGCCTTTTCTAAACTACAAAAGTATTTTGTATTCTTTTCTCCTTCTTCTATCCATTTAAGTCTGCATCTTACTTGAGCGCCTCTAGCTTTCTAAGCCTGCAAAATCTCTAGCTTCTCTTTTACTGTCATAAAGCGTTTTTATTAATATTTTCGTTTTGGGGATCGCTGGCGAGCTCTTTTTCTAGACTTTGTAACTTTGATTGCAATATCAGAGATTCATTTCTTTTCTCACAAGCCAGATTTTTCCCGAAATCTATACAAAATGTTCTTATTTCAGCCTTACACATTTCCCTTTTTTTTAATGATTCAGACCTTCATTGTCTAAAGAAATGTATCTAACATATCATTCATTTTTTGTACAAACAGAACATTTTTAAGATAACTATCATTAAATCTCCAATATCCTGGTCCCCGGGTGAGTCATTCTCATTCAGTTCAAGGACAACGGCTTTATGGTCAGAATTCGGAACAAAAAAATGTTCACACAAAGTACAAAAACGCAAAATGTTATCAGAAACAATAATCTAATCTGCGCGCAATGAATGGGTTAGGACGAATCCATGAGGCATCTTTTTCTTTTGGATGATAAAGTCTCCAGACATCTGTTAAATCCAATGTATTAATAACATGCTGAAA
>JADBJO010005433.1:27500-32500 GCA_016801955.1 Conus betulinus
ATCACTGAATTGTGAATAAATTAATTATTTATCAGACCATTCCGGGTGTGGCCAGCCAGCAACTGTGTCACAAGAGATAGATATGGGAGAGGGACGACGTTAACAGGCAAACAGTTTGACACGACATTCTTCAATCTAAAGGAGTATCTAACAATGACCGGAAACGAACAATGACCCATTTCTCTGTCGTCATAGATTTGCATTTTCAAGCTGTATTTACACTTTTTTTTGTGAAGATGAAAACAATATGCCTTGTGACCTATCAGGGATACTTTTCTCCATGTGCATTACAAAAAATCAACATTAGTCCTCAACTTTAACTAAAGGCATCAACCACAGAGAGAGAGAGAGAGAGAGAGAGAGAGAGAGAGAGAGAGAGAGAGAGAGAGAGAGAGGGTCTGTTGGAGGTGGTGCTTTTTAGAAATAAAAAGTAGCCTGAAAGCATTTCCTGAAATTCCAAATCTCGATTCTTTTTTCATTGTACTCCCGGCTCTTATAGAACAGGGAGTACTTTAGAATGGGAACGAACTTTCGAAGAAATGCTGTGTGTGTGTGTCTGTCCGTCCATCCATCCGTGGTCAAAATGTGTTCCACTCGCTCCAGACAAAAGTACTGGGCCGATATTTCTGAAAAATTGTAGGTATGTTTATTATGGGTCACGGATGATGCACGATGTTTAGTTTACCGTTATAGCCGTTGCTAACGGCTGTAACGGCCTGTAAACGTTTTTTCTTCTTTGTGGAATATCTCAGAAAGTACTTGGCCGATCTTTGTGAAAATCAGCAGGTATGTTCATTATGGGCCACGGATGATGACCGATGTTTAAGCTTACCCCCCTTATAACGTTACTAGCGGCTGTAACGGCCTGTAACGGTTTTTCTTCTTTATGGAATATCTTAGAAAGTACTTGGCCGATCTTTCTGAAAATTTGTAGGTATGTTCATTATGGGTCACGAATAATGTCCGATGTTTTAGTTTACTGTTACAGCCGTTACTAACGGCTGTAACGGTTTTTTCTTCATGGAATATCTCAGAAAGTACTTGGCCGATCTTTGTGAAAATTAGCAGGTATATTCATTATGGGTCACGGATGATGCCCGTTTTTTAGTTTACCCCGTTATAGCCGTTACTAATGGCTGTAACGGCCTGTAACGGTTTTTCTTCTTTATGGAATATTTCAGAAAGTACTCGGCCGATCTTTCTGAAAATTTGTAGGTATGCCCATTATGGATCACGAATAATGTCCTATGTTTTAGTTTACCGTTATAGCCGTTACTAACGGCTGTAACGGGCTGTAACAGTTTTTTCTTCTTCATGGAATATCTCAGAATGTACTTGGCCATCCTGTGAAAACTTAGCAGGTATGTTCATTATGGGTCACAGATGATGCTCGATGTTTTGATTTACCGTTATATCCGTTACTAACGGCTATAATGACCCATAACGGTTTTTCTTCTTTATGGAATATCTTAGAAAGTACTCTGCCGATCTTTCTGAAAATTTGTAGATATGTTCATTATGGGCGACGGATGATGCTCAACGTTTTACTCTTCCATTAGAGCCATTACTATGGCTATAACGATCCATAACGGCTTTGATTTATTATGGAATAACTTAGACAGTACTTGGCCGATCTTTCTGAAAATCTGTAGGTATGTTCATTATGGGTCACGGATGATGCCCGTCGTTTAGTTTACCGTTATAGCCGTTACGAATGGCCTATTATGGTTTTCTTCTTTATGGAAAAATCTCATGAAGTTCTTGGCCGATCTTTCTGAAAATTTGTATGTTCAATATAGGTCACAGATGATGGCCGATGTTTACCAGAATTACCATTACTAACGGTTACACCAGCCCAAGATGGGTTTTCTTCGTTATGGAATATCTCACGCGTATTTAGGATAAACTGGGAGTACGTTTTATGTTCTTTGCATCTTGTTACTTTTTCCTGTCCACATCATCAACACCATCTACGCTGCTGCTGGGTGTCGAAACTTGTAACTGCCTGTTATAAACACGTACCATGGAGTTCAAACTCACCATAATACAGTAATAAAACATATAGCTGCCAACCTTTTGGATTCCACCTTCAGTAACCAGGGTATGAAGAAAAAGGTGGGTTGAAAAGAGGGCACTTTGGTTTTTGACCGAACGCATTTTAGCCCCCACCCACTTAAACAGTGAACAAGTGGGGTAGTCTTGCTCCCATAAGGAAACCTAACACAGAGTAACTTTTATTCAAGACTGGTACAGCCTTTTAAACTTGAACAAAGTCAGACAAATACAAAGATGAACAATCTAATAGTGGGGGAAAAAACAAGCGCAGGCCAACAACTAAATTGTCTTCATAGTAATGACTTGGCAGAACTTTGAACTTAAGGAGGGGGGGGGGGGGGGGGGGGGGGGGGGGCGGGGGAGGTTGAAGATGTAAAAACTGGGAACATGAAATTAAAAAAATATGAAAACTCTTCACTGGCTGCATAAGGGAATCATCGCAATCCCTTTTAAAGGCAGATATATTTGTATTGCCTGCTCCCCCCCCCCCCCCCTCCCCCCCCCCTCCCCCCTCCTTAAGTTCAAAGTTCTGCCAAGTCATTACTATGAATACAATTTAGTTGTTGGCCTGCGCTTGTTTTTCCCCCACTATTAGATTGTTCGTCTTTGTATTTGTCTGACTATGTTCAAGTTTAAAAGGCTGTGCCAGTCTTGAATAAAAGTTACTCTGTGTTAGGTTTCCTTATGGGAGCAAAAACTACCCCACTTGTTCACTGTTTATTGTTTGCTGTTCCCTGCCTCATTTCATTTCCAATTCCCCACCACTTAAGTTGATGAATGTAGGGGTTTAAACAGAAAATAGATTATACACAACATGTGTAACTGCCCACACTCACAAAACTTCATTTTCACTTTACTCTGCAATACTTTTGAGCCCTATCTTTAAAAAAAAAAAAGAAAGAAGGAGAAGAAAACGACCCTTAACAAACAAATATGAAATTCGGGATATTTACCCCTAAAATATAGAAACATTCAAGAAAAAAAAAATCAGAAGATTTAGCAGCTACGTAACTCGGGACAACTGTCAACACTACTTCCGTACCTGATAGTTGTACTTGGCCGTCAACAACAACAAAATCTTCAGCAGTCAAAGTTGTGGCTACGTGTCACGTTACAGTATGTAGCATGGAGTTCTGACTCTCCTTTATACACCTGTAAAGGATAAAAACAACATTGTTTAGAAAGTAGCAAGTGTCAAGTAAAAAAAACAACATTGTTTAGAAAGTAGCAAGTGTCAAGTACAATAGGCCTATGTAGAACAGGGTCCAAGCCATATACATTCATAAACTCTAGCAACAACCATGGTTGAAAGTTTACAAAAATAAAGAAAGATTGAAAAGTATCATTCATGACAGTAATAATCAATCCAATTTACCACCCATGATGATTTAATTTAAGGTTTTCAAACACAAACTGTTAAATGCTTTACCATTTAGTGATCTGATTTTACCAAAACAACTCACCGTCCATAAACAAAAAGCTGCCATCAAAACACAACAACAAAACCTCACTGTGGTCTCTGCTAATGTCACAAACTCTCGTGACCCCTGAATTTTTTTAGCTTATATATATTATTTAAAGAAGCTTTGTACTGGTAACAACTGACAGAAACAAAGTATACCCCACAGATGTAACGGGTCATGACATTCATTATCAAAAATGTATTGTTCTGTTGCATGGTTTGCAGTTTTATTTTTCTTCACCTTTGTTCTGTATTTTTTGTCCGTTATATTATATTCCACTTTATCAACAAAAGAGAAAAAAACAAGAAATCATCAATCCATTCAAAGAAAGATGATGTTTGTAGTTTTGAGCTGACAGTGCGAGAAAGTACCCTTCACAAACAAACTACTCACAAGTCTTGTTCTTGTCACAGACACCCCCAGTATGAACGTTCGGTCTCTTTCCTTCATCTGCCCGCTTCCAACTACTCCTAACAGGTCCACTCGTTCTGCTGTATGCTCACAACCCTGTTACACTACCTACCCCGAACCCCCCCCCCCCCCCCCCCCCCCCCCCCACACACACACACACACACACACACTTCCCGCCCACTTTGCTTACCCCTCTCACACCCATCCCACAATTTCCCCCTCCCACCCCACCCTCTGCCATTCCCTCTCCATGCCCTTTCTCCCCTCTCCTCCCACCCCCTCCCGACCCCCATCCCCCACCCGTCAGGCTCCCCAGGGTCTAACCATCTTCCTTTCAGAGAGGCGAACATGGGTGGAGCTGTGTACAATCTTTCAGGTGGCATCGGGCACTGCCCCAAGCAACGACAACAGCTGACGTGCATTAAAGCCCGTTGTGAAAATTGTCAGACCATTCTCCACACACCTAAATCAACGAACCAACACCCAGAAAGGAAGGTCAGTTTGGTCCTTGTATGGATGAAACGTGTACACAATGAAAAATAAAAATAATGGTTGAGAAACTGACTAGTACTCGAATTAATGACATGGGGAAGCAATTGACTAAAGCGCCTGCAGGCTGTAGGAAGACAGTCCAAGGAGAGCTCCACAATAGATGGATTTCAGAGAAGAATTTCTCCCACAGGTGAATGTTTCAGCCCTGAATTCCTGACACTCAAAGGTGATGGACCCAGGTCAAAACCTTTTGATACCCTTCTGCTATCAGATTTTTTCTTCCCTGTGGTACTGGGATTCCGACCACTAACTTCTGGATGTATGGGTTCTTTCAGTGGGCTCTAACCAGGGCAAGCCGTTGCATGATCACTGGTGTGGACTGTCAAGCACTGAGAGCTTGGCCTCTGACCGAGTATAGGCTTGATATCAGTGTTCCCAGTTATAATCGTTATAATCATCATCACCATCATCATCATCATCATCATCATCATCATCATCATCATCATCATCATCAACATCGTCATCGTCATCATCATCACTATCATCATCAAAATCATGGTAACAATAAAAACACATGGA
>JADBJO010005433.1:37500-46972 GCA_016801955.1 Conus betulinus
CCACGGGCTTTAACTCACATGAGCTGTTTGTTGTCTGTTATCCAGCTTCACAAGTCTTGAACAACGTCTCGAAGGCTGGTAGACCTGTTTTGGAGAGGGGGTGATCGGAAATAGGTTTCAGGCAGGGGGGGGGGGGGGGGGGGGGGGGGGGGGGGGGATATAAGGACAGACAAGGAATTATAAGATCTCGTCTGCCTTTGTGACACCCCTGCCCAATTTCTTCTTCTATCCCCAAAGTCGTCCCGCCCCCTTACATCCTCCAAGTCTCCCCCCCCCCCCCCCCCCCCCCTCAGACCCCTTTCCCCCTCCTCTTCCACTTGAAAATCATGCTACAGATTTTTAAAACTCTCAGAGCAAAAAATTTCAAAGCAAACGCAGTAAAACAGCACTTTTGTCACGTGATAGAAACGCGCTAGGAATACTGTAAATATTGGGTAATCGCACTTGCACATTCAGTTGTGATGTAATTATGGCATCGTGTCTGTCTTTTCAAAATGCTGGCACAGATCTGTCAGGCTCGCTAACACCTGAACTTGCTAAGGACTTACAGACCTACAATACCTGACGCCCCAACTCAAAAAAAGCAGTCCAAAAAACAAATGACCAGTTCACACAGATATAATTTCATTCAAACCACGACACCGGGGTCCATAACATTGAATATTCCACTCACTACCCACACGATCACTCTCTCTCAAACTCAAACATTCAACCCCTTGACACAATTCACACATAGATTTCTAGTCACTGCACAACAAAACTAAACATAAGGTGATGAAACTAATTTACGACTAAACTTAGTTCGGGTCAAATCCCAATGTGCCCAGCCTGGTGTGATGCATCGCTACCATGCAATGCAACCCACACGACCGATAGCACCTTGGCTATTGGCCCAACAGGACACCGTGAATCCGAGACCTACACAACAAATTCACTTACCGGCTCATACACAAGCCAGCAACCAGGGAATGAACTCCGACACAATGACAGACCAATCACTAATATAGAATGCCCAAACAACAATTCTGTAACACATACATACAAGGTTAACTAAACCAGATTACATTTCACAACTTGGCACTTAAAACACGCATGACCATTGATAATCCAATAACTGGGTTGCTATGAATCACTCGCACAGAATGGCCCAACCAAGTTACACAACATGTAAGAAATGTTTACCTAAATGTCTCTTGCCACCACACAAAAGACGAATTGTCTTGAAAAAACCCGTGCAGCTTGCGACACACACGAGCAATGACTAATTAACCAACACTAAGACTAAGCCTACTGCACAATGATATTAATTAAATAAATTTGAAGTCACTAAGGATTTCTGCTGGTGTCTGTCACACACTGGTAGTCTACTCCACAACCGATGAATGATGGCACACTCTCCTGATCCTGGAAATAATGTCCAATGCTGTTACCTTAAAACAGCCCCTGTTTGTCGTCAACATTCACATGTACCACTTAAAACTGTCGCAGCAACAGGAACAGCAGTCTACGCTGTGCCACACCTCACACAGGGATCCCGTCACCAGCCAAGGCAGGAGTACAGGGAGACATCTTGAACCAACACGTGTCTGGCCCAACTCCGAGATGGGTTGTCCAGCTCCACCAAGGCCACCTCAGACCCAGCAGACCGGCACATCACAGCACCCAACCACAGCAGACCGGCACGTCCACAGCACCCAACCACAGCAAAAGGTCTTCACCCCACCAGGTTTCAGGTACACAGGTTACAGTTCAACAAGAACACAGCGTGTTCACCCGGTTTTCCAATCGCACCATGGCTCCAGAGAAGACGCTGGTACCAAATAAATAACCAGGCACAAGTCCCCCACTCTCTTCAGTGCAGCTCCAGAAAAAACCTAGACTACTTGCTGTTTCACAAATTACAGTAACAACAAGCCTTCCACTGTACGTCCAACAGCGAGAAGAACATTACACAGAAACACAGAATCAGTCCCATCCAGACTCACGGCAGCTCCGCTAATCATCAGAAGTCATGTGGGTTTTTCTGCCCCGACCGGCTCCTACCCAGAGTTGAGTTTGCTGCGGACTCAGTTGGGAAGACTGGGACCACACAGTCGAGTTTCATCCACTTAATGGATGCGTTTCTGAGAGTGTTGCTCAAATATCCTGACCAACACTGCAGGTGTCTGTATCTCTCGGGCCTGGTTGACGCCGGGATATATTATGAGAGGAAGCGTAGAGTACAGCCCTGTCATGTAGTCTCAGACCGAAATGGAAATCCGTAGCATCATCATAATCATCCTCATTCTCATCGATCAGCATAAAAAAAAAAAGTCTCAAATTCTGTGGCCCTTCATGCCCTGCTCTCATGGTGGCCTCAGTTTCGATGTCCTCTCCACGTCTGTGGCCTTGGTTTGGTTCCGTCGGGGTCACGGTATCGGCGAGTCCATGGGGGCTGTCGTTGGACGGACGTGGTGGCGCCCTCCGGAGGGAGAGCTCACTCACGCCGGCTCTGCGACTAAGCAATTATTGTCGTCAGTAGGGGGCTTAGTAGGTGGTGTCCTGCGTATGTTAGATCAGAACAGGCGCCACTGAACACCACTGAAGTGACTCGGCAGCAGTGCAGTGTCTCCTCCGGTGGGTTGCCTCTTGACGACTTGACATTGACTGCTGCCTGTGGATTGCCGGTGCCGGGGCTGCGGCGGGGGCCGACCGGGCCGTGGCTGTGGACAGGGTGTCGGAATGAGCGGCGTGGGTGCACTGCCTCTGAGGTGGCGCAGAGGTTGGGACAGCAACAGTGAGGATGATGCATGACCTAATTTCCCCACTTCCGCAGAAAACATTAAAGAGTTCAAGATATCTCCCCACCCTCCCCCAAGCTGTGCTGTCACACAGATATCCACTGATGCATACACACGCATGCGACATGAGCGGAAAATGTACGCCGGCTCACACTAGCACACATAGAGGGAATATTGACTCCGATGCGAACCACGCAAGATACACTGACATGGAACATGATCAGTCTGCACCTGCAGAAGTTCAAACAATAGATCTATCTATACGGGCTCACGTAACAATGTCAGCGAACCATGACAAGATCATACTGGAATTAAATGCGTATTAAAGAAAGATGTTTGTTCATAGCAAGTTACGGATTTTATGAACGAATATCAAAACACACAGACACAGACAACACACACACACACACACACACACACACACACACACACACACACACACACACACACGTACGCACGCACGCACTCACGCACGCGCGCACCTATTAAATAGATCTTTAAAAAAAATATGAATATGAATAAATGTCATTTGCAGCTACAAACCAATTTATGAAAAGCTTTGGCTGTGCTTGGAATAAAATGCTTTCCTATATCGTAATGTCAAACAACTGCGTCAGTCAGCTTCCTGACGTTTTCTTCATCACACAAGCAAAAGCATTACGTTCAACGATGTCATGTCGAGGTTTTGAAACCCGCAAAAGGGCTAGCGCGCCAAGTTATTGTTTCTAGGACAATCTCGACATGACTGACATCGCAATAACATACAGTTTTCTCGGTGCTCTTGAATGTGTTTGAAAGAAAAAATGGGAAACGGATTTGACAGGAGTACTCACAAAATATATCCCTGAAATCGACTAGGTATTAAGCCAACATGTATTTTAAATTCATAATACTTGCAAGGCATTATTGATATCTCTCTCTCTCTCTCTCTCTCTCTCTCTCTCTCTCTCTGCTCTGCGTGCGTGCGTGCGTGCGTGTATGTGTGTGCGTGCGAGTGAGCGTGCAGAAGATGCACATATTTTTCACCACGAGCACACAGAACAAACAAGGAGACATCTCCCGTCTCTTTCTTTGTACTGTGTGCTCTCTGAACTGACATTTCTGATAGGCGAGTTGGTGTCATGAGCAGCATTGACTTGGAGTTAACAGGTGTGTTATTATGTCATCATGGAAACTGATTTACTGTATTTGTTCGTTATTTTCTATAGTTTGAAAGGTAAATGATGATAATGACTATGCTACTATGCTTCTCCCGCAGTTGACAGAAGATCCATTGGACTTGATTATGATTTTCATGGTGGTGAGAATACCACAAAGTTGTAGTTGGTAGCGCACCACCGTTGTTTTTTCCATGAGAGACAATGTCACTGGAAGTTTTTGTGACATGTTGTCAAAGTTTACTCAGAGAGGAATCAAATGAATGATGATGCAACAAGGTTTTTGCATCCACCGCCTAAGGGACCTCATTCATAATTCAGATTTACGTCACACTCTAAACGAGCCTGTTCACGATGTGATAGATATGATGGACACATTCAGTTCATCCACAATCATTAGTTTTGAATTTCATCATTGTCATTTTGATTTGTTTGGACTTGCAAGGAAATTGTACTGCAATCCCAAGTCGGCCAGGTTTTGTTTCCATGCGCACTGAACTGGTATTGCCAGAACAATGGCCCGGAACGAATGCTGGCAGCACTATACGGTCTGTCCCCTACACCCACAGCAGCTCTAATTTCAAACTTTCCTGCTCTGAGGAGACTTAGATTAAGCCTCCACAACGCCAGTGAAGAACTGCTGCTTGAACTGTCTGATTCCTCGGGCAGGCGGAGCCCATTGCGCAGTCTTGTCCTCCAACACGTCGATGGGAGAGAGAGTTACAGTAGGACGGAGGCTTTCCCGCAGTTGTCATCAGCTGCTTGGAGCAAACTGACATCAGCGTGTCCTTCTCTGACCGTTGAATGTTATTTTGCCTGCCATCACATGCCCCATCTAAGCCAAGTGATTAAACCGGAAACGCCGTTGGTCAAACTGAAAGTCTCTTGTCATAAGCACTCTGATACTGACCGTGCCCAGTTTGCCCAGGTGTGCAGAGAACACAAAAGCACCCTTCACTTCTATGGTCTCTCTGCTGGCATTGATCCGAGAGTCTGGCGAATCCAGGAAGACTTAAAGGTAACGGGATGGAATGTCCCTTAGTTGTCTGATCAATGCCACTTCCGTGGCACTGCATCCACGCCGCTCATTCCCCCCCCCCCCCCCCCCACCCCCCACCCCCCCTTCCCCCTGTCCTCAGCCACAGCCTGGCCTGTTCTGCCACAACTTCGTCACTGGCAGTCTGTCAATTCGTCATAAGGCGACCCGCACACGCGCGCGCGCGCGCGCACAGAGACACGCGCGCACAGACATGCACACGTTTCCACGCGCATGCACGCACACACATTCTCTCACAGTACGGACAGGGGATGGTGGCAGCAGCTGGAGATCTGTTGACACTGGTCTTCCTGATCACGCTGCGCTGCTCAGCTGCAGTAATTCTGTTGCTTTCACAGGTTTCTGCACCTTTGCGGACAACTGATCGCCACCCGTCTCTGTCCTGGGCAGTCTGCTCCCATGATGTGTGGCTGATGTTGAAGGCCTTCAGGGAAGATTGAGGTTGTCTTTGAAACGTTTCTTCTGGCCTCCATGAGAGCGTTTTTCCTTGTTGTAGTTCGCCAAACAATAGTTTCTTTGGCAGCCGATGGTCTGGCATGCGAACTACATGACCTGCCCAGCGAAGCTGTGTTCGATTGTTTCGTTTAGCATGAGTGGTAAATGCAACAGATCCCAGATGCCGTGTATGAAACGCAGAACTGACAACAGCAAGGGAACGTCCACTGATTTGGAAATACACAGTCTGTTCATGGTGTGCGAGTCTTTGAAGTAAAAAAGGAAGAAGTGAAGAACTGGGGAAAAAAGAGGAGGACGGGGGCCCCACTAAACAAACAAAAACATGCTCAAAAAGAAGTGAAAGGATAGACAAAATATGGGACGAAAATGAAGGCTGGAGGCCCCACACAAAGCAAAAGCCTGACAAATAAAGTGCATTAATTTTCACTCGTCATTTATTTACAATTGCTTCCCACTTCATCCACTTTAATATCTGCTTGCTTCCCCCCCCCCCCCCCCCCTCCCCCCCCCCCCCCCCCCCCCCCCCTCTCTCTCTCTCTGATTTGCACACACACACACACACACACACACACACACACACACACACACACACACACACACACATACACACACACATATGCGCAGGCGCACGCACGCACGCGAGCGAGCGAGCGCACACACACACACACACACACACACACACACACACACACACACACACACACACACACGCACGCACGCACGCACGCACGCACGCACGCGCGCGCGCGCGCAAGCGCAAGTGCAAGCACAAACGCTGTCACTGACACTAAAAATATACAGACACGCATATAAGCGAGACTACACGCGCGCGCAAGCATATGCGCGCACGCACGCACGCACGCGCGCGCGCACACACACACACACACACACACACACACACACACACACACACCACACATACACATGGAAACTTATTGAAAATGCAGTGCAGTTCACCCCTTCTCCCTCCTACACACACAGACACACACACAGACAGACAGACAGACAGACACACACACACACACACACACACACACACACACACATACGCGCGCATGCAAGCAAGAACGCACCTCACGCACGCATGTACGCTCGCACACTCACATACATACACACGTGGCTACAAAACACCATGATAGTATGCAAAACCCTACTCGTAAATATAGATTAATGTGGGAGTTTGCAATCGATGTGTTTATGCCTATTATAAAACGATCTTTCCTTCTCAAACAGTTCTAAAATTCATGGCGGCAGTTTGGATTTTATAGTGTCAGCCTGTGCAGTCGTAAGTATATCAAAAGTTTGGTACGCAGTTCGCAGTGTACTTTAAAACAAACAAAGAAACAAAAAAACAAACGTAAAAGACTACCTCCGTATGAAATAATCTCATATTTAATACTAATGCACACAGCTGTGTCCTTTCTGCAATCCCATTCGAATGGGCTGTTTTGTTGTTGTTGTTGTTGTTCTACATGCAATGGCTTTTATGAATAAAATGCATCTCTCTCTCTCTCTCTCTCTCTCTCTCTCTCTCTCTCTCTCTCTCTCTCTCTCTCTCTCTCTCTCTCGTATTTCTTTTTTTGTGTTTGCTAATTCAGGTTGAATAGAAGTAGTTCCAGGTGTTCATTGATTTATGTATTCATGTTTCTTTCATTTGATTTTCTCTTGTTTTATCAAATAGATAATCTGAGTATATTTCTTTATTCCTCTTTTATTTACAATTGCTTCTCACTTCGTCTGGCTTCTTGCCTATCTGTTTCGCACACAGCATACAGAGAGAGAGAGAGAGAGAGAGAGAGAGGAGAGAGAGAGAGAGAGAGAGAGAGAGAGGAGAGAGAGAGAGAGAGAGAGAGAGATTAAAGACTACTGGCAGGTCCGTTTTCTTGCTGTACCCCGAGACTATTGAAGTTGCGAAAAAATAGAAGAAAAAACTGGATCCCCAAAACCGCTCGGCTGTCGCCTTTACTATTTTATCATGTCCAATATTTCGGTCCCGAAAGGAACCTTCTTCGGGGACAGGAGAGCTGCAGACATATATCCATTGTGTTACTTTATCATACTATCGAACAATTTTTTTTTTTTTTTTTTACAGATTTTATCAGGTATTCTATTCGATAGTTTGATAAAATGATATAGTGCATTTTTTTGTCTGCAGCTGTCCTGTCCCCAATTCGTTCGGGGCCGAAATATTGGGCAGAATACAAAAAGAAAAGGAGATATCCAAGCGGTTTTGGAGTCCATTTTTTCAATTATATATATATATATATATATATATATATATATATATATCCATGTGCGTGCGTGTGTATCTCACACACACACGCAATATTATATAAATACTTTGACAAGTTAGCAAAGGATTATTTTGTTGACAAGTTTTAAGACCTCAGATATGCAATGTTCATATAACAGTGTAAAAAAGCTTGTGACACACTACATTCGGATATATAATAATTTAAGTCAAATCAAATCCAGATCAATTACGTCTTTGATGTTAAAGATTCATCTAAATGCACTCAAACCAAAATTTTGTAAAGACATTATTCGTGTTTGTGGGAATCAAATTTCTACGAATCATCTGCTTCTGCACTATCCTGCCAACAAAGCTCAGAAAATGGAGGCACTGCGCTCTCAACCATCAAAATCCGATAACATTACAGAAAATAGTTCATGACCTTTTTCAGTTGTTTTGCGAAACTTGGTATTTTTCATTGATAGTTGTTGGCAATGTTGAAATTGTTTGCAGAATCCAAAACATGACATTGATATTATATTTATTCAAAAACACTAACAGATTCTCTCATATGTTTTTATTTATTCATTTTTTTGGGGTCTAATATCATTAGAGAATGAGAAGACATTAAATTTAAGTGCACTCTCTCTCTCATGCATACATAGCTGTGTAATTAAGTAGTGGGAAAGGGCAGGTAAAAAATACGTGTAGACTAACAATTTTTTAGTCCTTGTAGCAATAATACGAAAAGATTTGAAGTTTCAGACAATTTATAAAAAAATGAAAAAACAAAAAAAGGGAATGTATTATAAATATGAGAAACCCCTTTTTTAGTTGCTTGAAACAACCATCGTATTTCTTTTCCCAAAACCAAAAACCATCTATTAGTATTGCCTGCTCCTGCCTTCAAAGTTTTGCTGCTCCTGCTTCAAAGTTTAGTATTGCCTGCTCCTGCTTCAAAGTTTTGCTGCTCCTGCTTCAAAGTTTTTTCGTCCGCTCGATCGGAGTCATCAAAAAAACACGGCTAGCCATCCTCCTGCTCTTGGTGTCAAATAGAGACATACACACAGTCCATAATTCTGTGGTGTTCTCACCACCAAGGGTTCAAAAAAGAATCCAACAGCACCTTCAAAACAGCCAGCGAAGGGTAGTAACTGGAACAAAACGAAAGTGTGGAGAGGAAAAAAGTTGCTGAAAAACTAAAAGTATTATTCAAACAGTATACAATATAGGGGACAATCTTTGAGCCTGTGCTTGAGGATCCATTCAAGTATGCAAGGGAGATCAAAAGAATGGAACAGTCTGGGTGGTCAGCTCTGCTGTTCAATAATCCAAGCATTGTGAGTGGCTAATAATTGTACAGAACAACCTTTACTTGGATCTCCTAAGAGATGCAATCTCCCACTGATATATATATATATATATATATATATATATATATATATATATATATATATATATATATGGGTCATCAGTTGGGTCAGCCTGGATTACCCCCCCCCCCCCAAAGGGTCAATCTAGGACTATTTGCAATCTTCCTCCACCCCACCCCACACCCTTCAAACAAGAGAGGGTTTATCCAGGGTTTTCCTCTGCCTTTTTCCCAACACGCACACCCGCCTTTAAAATAAATGTGTTAGCCTGCATATTTACACCCCCTCTCCCATTTCCTATATACAGTCCGTTGGGTTCAGAGAAAGTGTAGTTCTGGACTCTTCTCAATAGATGGACCCCCTACTTTCCCCAACCCCCTCCCTCCACACACACCCTGGTTCACTAACAGATACCT
>JADBJO010005433.1:47789-62789 GCA_016801955.1 Conus betulinus
GCGCAGGTACTGAAAAAAAAAAAAAGAAAAAAAAAAAAAAAAAAGACAGACCGACAGAAATAGGCAAATTAAGACAGCACAAGCTGCCGTAGACAAGACCCTTTCGAAGCATTGGTTGGTTGGTGTGGTCTACATGCATGGCTGTATGAATAAATGCTATCTCCTCTCTACTGCGAGCCGCCCGCACCGCAAGGGGGTCAAAGTACAGGATCTCAAAGGCGCTAGTAGGGAACGCCACCCGCTCGCTGCTTGCGCATCATACAGAAGAGCGGACGGGGACGCGGCCGAAAGCGCCCCGCGGGAGATGGGGTGTGATAGTACAGGGAGAAATAGGACAGGGCAGTGGATGTAGTCATGTTCTTCTGCAATGTGAGGGGGACGGGGGAAGCAAAAATAATCGGAGGAAGGGCGGGGGGTCGGCTCTCCCGTGAAGGGCCTCCCTCTCGTTTGTCTCTGGGGGAAACTCCTCCGCTTCCTGGCTCGCCTCCGGTGGCTCATCGTTGCGTGAGACTGTGTCTCACCAGCCTGAATCTGTTTCGGCAAAGTGGCGCGGCACATACAAAAGGAAATATGAGAATAGAAGAAGAGAGAGAGGAGAAGAAAGAGGAGAGAGAGCAGAGAGATAGAAAAAGCAACGACTGCAGCAGGCCCGTTAGCCAGGCCCTGACTAGGGAAGTTGCGACAAAAATAGAAGAAAAAACTGAGCCCAAACCGGTCGGCTGTCCGCACTTTCTATTTTATTCATATCCAATTTTCGGTCCCGAAAGGTCACTTCGTCGGGACAGGACCGCAACAGAGCCATGTGACGGTATCATACTATCGCACAAGTTTTTTTTTTTGGTTTGACAGATGGATCAGTTATCGAGCGATAGTTTGAGAAAATGATTAGTGCATTTTTTGTTCGTGACTGTCCGGTCCCCGAGAAAATTCTTCGTGGGTCCGAAATATTGGCAGAATACAAAGGAAACAGATGCCACCGGTTGTGGGCCAGGGTGGTGCAATGGAGTACTGATAAAACCACTATCAATCATAGCGATATATAATACCGGCCATGTGTGCGATTCGTGTGACTTCCCTTTCACACACGTCCGCATGAGGTAGAAAGACTTCTTTGACAGTAGCAAAGCCATTTTTTTGTTTGCCAGTTTTAAAGACCTCAGGCATATGATACACACAATGGGCAGAAACAGGTCATAACGCGGGGGCCACGACAGTCGGAAGAATATTGAATCAAATCAAATCCCGAGCCAGTACGCGCGGGGATTTTAAAGAGGGCCATCCTCAAGTCGCACTCAAACCCCTATACAATTTTGGGCTTAAAGTACTGCCCCCCTTAAGTAGTGCGTGGTTGTGGTGGCAATCATTTCTCACCGAATCATCTGCTTCTGCACTATCCTGCCACCAAAGCTCAGAAATGGAGGGCACTGCGCTCAAACCATCAAAATTCCGATAACATTACAGAAAATAGTCTCATGACCTTGTTTTCAGGTGTTTTTTGCGAAACTTGGTAGTTTTCTCATTGATAGTTGTTGGCAATGTTGAATTGTTTTGCAGAAATCCAAAACATCTACATTGATATTATATTTGATTCACAAAACACTAACAGTTCTCTCATATTTTTGTATGTATTCATTTTTTGGTGGTAATAATATCATTAGAGACTGAGAAGACATTAAAAATTAGTGGCACTCCTCTCTCTCATGCATACATAGCTGTGTAATTAAAGTAGTGGGGACAAGGGCAGGTAAAAAAACGTGTAGACTAACAATTTTTTAGTTCCTCCTTGTACGCAATAATCGAAAAGCATTTGAAGTTCAGACAATTTATACAAAGGAAAAAAACAAAAAAGGGAATGGTATTATAAATAGAGAAACCCCTTTTTTTTTAGTTTGCTTGAAACACCCATTCGTTTATTCTTTTCCAAAAAACCATCTATTAGTATTGCCTCTCCTGCTTCAAAGTTTTGCTGGCTCCTGCTTCAAAAGTTTAGTATTGCCTGCTCCTGGCTTCAAAGTTTTGCTGCTCCTGCTTGCAAGTTTTCGTCCCCGCTCTCGATGCTGGTATTCTTAGTCCTATTAAAAAACACACGGCTAGCCATCCTCCTGCTCTTGGGTGTCATAAATAGGGACTATCACAGTCCAAATTCTGTGGTTGTCTCACCCACCAAGGGTATTCAAAAAAGAAGCCCAACCGCACCTTCTCAAAACAGCCAGCGAAAGGGTAGTACCTGGAAATTCAAACGAAAGTGTGGAGAGGAAACAAAGTTGCTGAAACACTAAAAGTAATTATTCAACAGTATACAATATAGGGACAATCTTTTTGAGCCTGTGCTTGAGGATCCATTCAAGTATGCAAGGGAGATCAAAAGAATGGAACAGTCTGGTGTGGTCAGCTCTGCTGTTCAATATCCAAGCATTGTGGAGGGCTAATAATTGTACAGAACAACCTTTACTTGGATCTCCTAAGAGAGCAAAAGCTCCCCACTGATATATATATATTATATATATATATATTATATATATATATATAGATATATATATATATGGGTCATCAGTTGGGTCAGCCTGGATTACCCCCCCCCCCCCCCCCAAAGGGGTCAATCTAGGACTATTTGCAATCTTCCTCCACCCCACCCCCCCCTTCAAACAAGAGAGGGTTATCCAGGGTTTTTCCTCTGCCTTTTCCCACCACGCACACCCGCCTTTAAAATAAATGGTGTTAGCCTGCATATTTACACCCCCTCTCCCATTTCCTATATACAGTCCGTTGGTTCAGAGAAAGGTGTAGTTCTGGACTCTTCTCAATAGATGGACCCCCTACTTCCCCAACCCCCTCCCTCCACACACACACCCTGGTTCACTAACAGATACCTATCAACATTTTCTCGCGCTAGCTTACACGCGAGGGTCAATATTCAGGTGTGTGAGTACGCCCGTGCATACGTGGGAAAGAAAGACGGCTACATGCCAATGTGACCAAGTGCAAATGTGACCAAGCGTAGTTGTGACAAAACGTCGTTGTGTCCACGTGTCGTTGTGACCAAGTTCCGTTTGTTGTTTCATCCTGGTGTGCCTCTTTTAACTATTTTACAGCTGTTTAGAGTCCCTTGAGTCCCTTAGCTTGCACAATGCAGATGACTTGTGGTCTGTGCCATTGACCACCGGTCATTATGACGTGAATCGGAGATTTTAACTATTTAACAGCTAATTAGTGTTTCCCGAGTGCTTGTGTACCTTGTACAATGTAGATTACTTGTGGTCAGTGCCACTGACTACTGGTCATTATGACGTAATTCGGAGATTTTAACTATTTCACAGCTAATTATATAGTCTCCTGAGTACCTTGTACACTGCAGACGACTGCAGGTCAGCGTTGACCACTATGACGTAAATCAGATATTTCGACTGTGTTTTACAGTAAATCAGTGTCTCACGAGTGAACAACCAGTGGTCATTGTTACTGACCATTGGTCACTTTAATGTAAGTAAGAGCTTTTAACTACTTTTACAGTTAATTAGTGTCTCCTGAGTGCCTTGTACAATGTGGATGACTAGGGGGTCAGTTCCAACTGGGGGGTGGGAGGGGTAAGTTCCAGCTAGTCCTGAAATGACCCCTGGGTTAAAAGCAGGTTAGCCCAACTTACTCTGGGGTAAGTTCAAGAACGGGGGGGGTAAGAATGGGCTGGGTAGTTGGGCTGGGTAGTTTTACACCCGTTTTTCTTTCTGTCTTGTTACAGAGCACATGGCGATGCCATCAGTTGGCACGGTCGTCGACAACAGGTCAGTATCCATAACGCAAAAGTCGTCTGTTCATATACCACACCTCAAACTTTCGCATATATATATATATATGATGTTATTATTTGTCAGATCTGTTGCTCTGTGCTATAGCTCATTTAAATGATAAGCAACCTAACTCTCATCAATGGTTGTACAGCCTGGTTTTCTTTCTGTTTTGTTACAGAAGACATGGCGAAAACATCGACTGACACTGGTCGTCAAAAATAGATTCATGTTCATTCCTCAGAATGATTCGCTGCTCACACGACACAATAAGCCTTGTATGAAAAAAATCTACAGTCACGAGTCTTCGATTAACTTACAGTCTCCAACGGGACACCGCCTCTAATACAGGCAAAAGTCACCGATTTAAAATCAAATATCCATTCGGGACATCGTCTCTAAGCAAGGCAAAAGTCATCGACTTCAGATCAAATATCCATTTAAAATATCCTATTGTCTTTCCTAACTATCATATAGCCCTGACATCCTCCTCTCTGCCTTTCAGATTTTAAGCAGAATGCTATCCCAGAAAAAGGTTGGTGTGTCATACCATAGTATGTTTGTTGAATTAAAAAAAAACAACCAAAGCTCCCACCTAAAAAAAAATATGAGATTAAAAAAGTTACATTTTCTGGTGAAAAGTAGAAAATATAACAAAAATAACATCTTAGACACAAGTGCTGAGGGCCAGTTTTTGGAATGAATCCGCAAGGGACTGAACTGTAATAAACTAAGAAGTTCCAAGGGTAAGAAGAAACTGAGCACAATTCCAGCTATTTTCAGAGCAGCTTCGTGTTGCAGTGACTGCAAGAAATATTCAATTACAAACAAAGCTTGCTCTTATGTCTTAGATTCAATTACAAACAAAGCTTGCTCTTATGTCTTAGACTGAAGAAATAATAGGGGGAGATAACATTCATATATGCAGTGGTAGACAATTCTGCCAACTGACAGAATGTGCTTGAGTGGGTGAATGGGGAATAATCTTACTATCATCAGTGCTTAAGAAAGCAGCGTTATGCTCTTCAGCCACTGCTGATCAACACGTAATTTGATCCATCATGATCAATACGTGAAGCACATACTGATATTAACAATCACACAAAACCCCGCAGGCATGCCCAGTTAGTTTGTTCATTACTGAAATGGTACAGTTAAAGGCTAGGCTTATGTTCTGCATTGTATTCTCTTACACATTTTTTGTCTTTGATTATTTCTTCCCACACTGTCCAAAATTAATCAAGAAACCACAGCAATCTTCTCAAAGTCTGAGTAAAAACTTAAATCAATGCTGAAAGATTGTACATCATGTTTCAGTATCATTCAACAGACCGACCACTCCCAAGTCGTGTTCAAGTCACAGTGTCAACCATGATAGAAATCCTCCCTTTCCTTGCCTGATAATGAGACTGATGGATGGTGAGATTAACGTCCAACTAGCCTAAGTCTTCAAACCACGCAATGGTCCCAGACAGATATAGATGGAGGGAGGGAGGGGGGGGGTCCTTGGTTCACGTGACTGAACAGCAGGCATAACAGACCTAAACCGTTTTACGCCATTAGTACTCCGCCACGACGACTTAAAGTGAACAGCAGGTGTTGGCTAGGCTTTTTACGCATGCACACAAACCTCACTGTCCCACCCTGCCTTTCTCTCTGTTCTCCCCCTCCTGCTCCCTGTAAGCTCAATGCGTTCCTCCTCCCTCACCCCCCCACCCCCACCCCCACCTCTTTCCCAATGTTCGTCTTTGCACTCCCTTCTCTCCCTCTTCCGCCCCTCCACTCCCACCTCTCTCACTCAAATCCCGTTTTCCCTCCTCCACCCTCATCCTCCTCGAGCCGTCGTTTCTTCCAAAGGCAGGCCCCCCCCCCCCCCCCCCCCCCCCCCCCCCCCCCCCCATCGTTTCTTTCCAAAAGGCAGGCTACCCAGAGTGCTCTTTCACGGGAGTTCCTGTCAATAACGGTTAGTTGAAAATAAATTGAAGCAGGGAACAGTAAACAAGTAGCGTAAGAAACCCTAACATGGAGTAACTGTTATTCAAGACTGTTACAGCCTTTTAAACTTGAATAAAGTTAGACAAATACAAAAATAAAACAAATCTAATAGTTGGAGAAAAGCAAGCGCAGGCCAACAACCCCTCCGTCATCACAGTAATGACTTGGCACAGTTTTGAACTAAGGCGGGGGGTTGGTGGTTGAAGTTGAAGAAAAAAATGGAACATTAAGATGAAGAAAATATAGTATACATAATGTAAACGTTTCACTAGCTGCAAGAGAGAACCATCGGAATCCCTCCCGAAGGCAGATTTATAATTTTGTATTGCTTCTAGACATTTCGTCCGCTGGATCGGACTCATCAGGGAAACACGGCTAATTGTATCTGTGCTCCTGGCGTCAAATAGAGACACACCACAGTCCATAATACTGTGTTTCTCACCACCAAGGGTTCAAAAAAACGAATCTGACAGCACCCACAAAGCAGCCAGTGAAGGTTAGTAAATGAAACAAAACAAAAGTGTGGGGAGGAAAAAAAAACTGATGTCTGGTATTGCTTGACTGTAACTTTTGAACAGAAACAACCTTGAAAAAAATATCTGTGACATTTGTCCAACAGAACTTCCTTCTCATAATCCCCAAATCTGTAGTTGAAATTTGATAAATCAAGCGTGATAATAGAAATATATTTTTAATGTATTTTGTAAGGTTTGGAGCCAAAAAGCCTCTGTTTTTGCAAACAATACACACTTTCTTCGACTGACAAATGAAAAGCAGTTACTCTAGTTTTTCTGTCTGTTCATACTCATTTAATTGACATCAGAGAAGGTCTTTGACTGGGTTTCCAAACCTCTCACAATTGTCAATAACAAAGCACACATTCATCAGGAATAAGACAAAAACACAGGAGCATATATATGCGAAGGAATGTGTGCTAGGTGCATAATTATGCATGTCAGTATGTGTGTGTGTGTGTGTGTGTGTGTGTGTGTGTGTGTGTGTGTGTGTGTGTGTGTGTGTGTGTGTGCGTTCAAACCTTCCTTGACATCACATTTTCGAACAAGGGCGATCACCGCATCTTAAGACTGATCATTGAAATCGCCCATATCCCTCTAATGGTGTGTGTGTGTGTGTGTGTGTGTGTGTGTGTGTGGTGTGTATGTGTGTGTGTATGTGTGTGTGTGTGTGTGTGTGTGTGTGTGTGTGTGTGTGTGTGTGTGTGTGTGGCCTCTATGTACATCACTCTGTGATACAATCTACAAGCAAAAAAACACAAAAGCAAAAACAAAAGAAAAAGAAAAAACACAAAGAAGCCTGTCTCTACGGATTTCCATTTCGGTCTGAGACTTCATGACAGGGCTGTGCTCTACACACTTCCTTTCATAATATATTCCGGCGTGAACCAGGCCCGAGAGATACAGGCACCTGCAGTATTGGTCAGGAAATTTGAGCAACACTCTCAGAAACATCCATTAAGTGGATGAAACTCGACTGTGTGGTCCCAGTCTTCCCAAGTGAGTCCGCAGCAAACTCAGCTCTAGGTAGGAGCCGGTAGGGACAGAAAAACCCACATGACTCTGATGGGATTCGAACCCACGACCTCCCAGCTGGGAGTCCGCGACGCAAACCACTTCGCCACGGCGGCTGTCTGTTCGTTTGTTCATGGTTGGCGTATTTTTACATTAAACGTTTCAAGATTTGTTAAGATTTCCGCCTGCACTCCACTCACTTTGCCACTAACTTAAAAAAAAAAGGTCGAAATGTTGGCCTTTTTCGTGTCGACAGACAAAAGAAGGAACAACAAGAATGGTTTATAACAAAAGAAAAAAAATGAAATAAACTATCCTCTACAGATAACTACCACCACCCCAGAAACCCCCCCCTGAATATTGCAGAATAAAAACGTACAACATTTACGTTTAAAACAAAAGTCGGGACTGCCAACCAGCCTTCATGGTCCAGGAGGCGATGGGTTCGATTCCCATCAGAGCCATTTATTTGTGGGATTTTCCTGCCCCGACCGGCTTCTACCCCAAGTAGAGTTCGCTATGGGCTTCACTGGAACTACACTGTCCAGTTTCGTCCATGTAATGGATGCATCTCTGACAGTGTCGCTCAAAGTTCCCATCCAGCTCTGGTTGACGCCAGAATATATTACAGATATAAGCATGGAAAACTGCTCTATCATGTAGTTTCACACTGAAATGAAATCTGTTGCATCATCTTAAATCCTCCTCCTCAACACAACCAGCACAAAAATCTCTCCAATTCCGTGTCCTTCCATGCCCTGCTTTCATGCTGACTTCAATGACCTGTTCACAGACATGGCCCTGGCTTAGTTCTGTCGGGATTATGGCTATTGGCAAATTCATGGGGACTGTCGATGGACAGACGTGGTACAGCTCGCTGATACGACAGCTTACACACGCTGGCTTCGCGACTAATCCATTATTGTCGTCAGTAGAGCTAGTAGTTGGTGTCCTGCGCATGTTGGATCGGAATAAACACACTGAACATTGCCGAAGTGACTCGACAGTAGTGCAGTCCATTGTTTCTCTGGCGGGTCGCCCTTATGACGAATTGACAGACTGCCAGTGACGAAGCTGTGGCAGAACAGGCCAGGCTGCGGCTGAGGACAGGGGGAGGGGCAGAATGAGCGGCGTGGATGCAGTGCCACAGAAATGGTATAGATGAGACATCTCTCACACTGGGACATCCCATCCTCTTCTCTTCAAGTATTTCTGGGTTCGCCTAATGCTCAGGGCAATGCCAACGGAGAGACAAGAGAACCGAAGGGTGCTTTTGTGTTCTGTGCACACCTGGGCAAACAGGACACTGTCAGTGTCGGAGTGCTTATTACAAGTGACTTTCAGTTTGACCAACGGCGTTTCCGGTTTTATCACTCGACTCAGAGGGGGCATGTGATGGCAGGCAAAATAACATTCAACGGTCAGAGAAGGACACGCTGATGTCAGTTTGCTCCAAGCAGCTGATGACAACTGCGGGAAGCCTCCGTCCTACTGTAACTCTCTCTCCCATCGACGTGTTGGAGGACAAGACTGCGCAATGGGCTCCGCCTGCCCGAGGAATCAGACAGTTCAAGCAGCAGTTCTTCACTGGCGTTATGGAGACTTAATGTAAGCCTACTCAGAGCATGAAAGTTTGAAATTAGATCTGCTGTGGGTGTAGGGGACAGACCGTATAGTGCTGCCAGCTTTTGTTCTGGCCATTGTTCTGGTAATACCAGCTCTGTGAGCATGGAGCACAACCTTGCAAATTTCCGAGGGCAGTAGAGTGTCTTTGTAATTAAAAAAAATTTATAATGATGACGAGAAAATTCATAACTGACGCTTGTGGATGAACTAAATGTGTCCATCAGAAATGTCACATTGCAAACAGGCTCGTACAGGAACAGAGGAGGAAAGTGACCCGAGCGTTTCCTTGCCGCCCTGGGGATGCCAACATCTCGCCGCATATCAGTCAGTTTCAGTTTGATATTTCTCTGAGTAAACAGAGACAACATGTCACAAACTACCCGTGAAATCATATAACGTGGAAAGACAATGGTAGCACGCTGGAAATACTCTCCATAATTTTTAACCATACTGCTGTCCTGTGGACCTAGGAAGCTGACGGCTTCCAGTTCGGCGGTAATCGTGGCATGAAGCTGAATGAAGACGTCAGTCCACACAGAGGGGGACCGCATGAAGGCAGACAGCCTTGAACAGGTGCGCGCCAGGCGACCTCGGTCAGGGACTGGCAGCATCTTGAACAGGAGCACCAACACCACGTCTGGTAAGTCGGCAAGACAGGGCTGCCCATGGTGGTCATCTCCCTTGACAGCAGCAGCTGGGCTTCTCTTGCTGGGTGGAGGTGGATTCTGCAGAAGAGTGGAGCTCAGGTCAGCCATTTGACCTATTCTGCTTTGTGACCTGAGAAACAGACATACCATGTGATGCTCATAGAGAATACAGGACTAGGTAAATGACCAAGTCCTTAAGGGCCGCTAGACAACAGGACGTTATACTCACCTCTACGCTACGTTAGTGAAGGGAAGAAAATTAAGGCAACAATGAAATCTGCACACTTCTCTCTTGGCCATATAAGGGATGACGAAATTGATATGACACTACCCAAACATCCTTTTTCCGAAAATGACTGGAATAAAACCAACAGGGACAGGTGTATCCAACAGCATTTTCTCTCATAATCCTCTCTCGTTTTTTATCTTACGCTCGATGCACTGAGAACCTGAGGTCGTTATCTCGTAGAGAGGACACTCCCTTTGTTCCACCACTGCTCTCCTATTATTTTAGGTAGCTATGTTCACTGTTGATAACATAAAGGCGCACGCGTGTGTGCGTGCGTACGTGCACGAGCGTGGGTATGCACGTGCACACGCGTGTGCGTGTATGTGTGCGTGTGCGCGCATGTGTATGTGTGTGCGCGAACGCGCACGCATGTGCGTATCGTTATCTACACACACACACACACACACACACACACACACACAGAGAGAGAGAGAGAGAGAGAGAGAGAGAGAGAGAGAGAGAGAGAGAGAGAGGTTGATGAACTAGAATAATTCAATTGAAATCCTCTATTTCTGTACGAACTGTAAAGGGCATGATTCTGCCCAATTCTTGAGAGGAAAGAGTTTGCAGGAGTTAATTCCTCAATGTGGGATGGGACCTATTTTAAAACATTTCACCAATAGGGGAACCATCAGAGAGGGAGTTGACCCAAATGCAGCTTCGCCTAATGGATGGGATGGCAGTGAGGGGTAGCTTAGCTGGTGGTTTGGAATGTCAGTTATTAAGATGTCTGGAGACTGTGGTCAGACGACAGACATTTTGGCTAAGGCTGGTTTGGGCAGACTGGTTTAGAACTTGGCTAATTAGAGGCTGGGAAGTCAGTCATTGGACTTCTGCGATGCCGTAATCGGTGTTACCTTTGCTGAGGAGGACTTGGGCCTCCCTTTGACCATGGCTGGTCTCAATGGATCGGTATGGGAGACCAATTAGAGGCCAAGGTGACAGTCCTGGGAGTCTGTGACGCCGAAGCTGGTGTTGTCTTTGCTGAGAAAGGCTTGAGCTGGAGTAAATTTCCCACAGGTGGAAGTCGTTGGCGATAGAGTTGACACATGCCAGGTTTTGCCTTAGACACAGGATGTGAAAGGTCTGTCTTGATGTCCCCCTGAGCCCTTCCAGATCCAGCCACTTACATGATGGTCTGCCCATTGTTTGTCGGACCGAGTGGGGTAAATGTCAGTTGAGGTTTGGAGACAATTACGCAACCCGGCAAAGCCGGATCTGACATAATTTGGATTAGACTCTTCAAATGGTTCCATTATGACTCAGACGTGGCGATGGCCACAAAGGGAGCTTCTGGAAAGATCTCGTTGAAAGAGGCTGGGAGGCCTATAAACTCCCAGCATCCTGGCTCTATGGCCATTTCTTAACTGAGCAGAGTGCGGTGAAGGCTGTGACGCTGATTCCGTTATTCAAATGTTTGTGAATGCAAAAGTATGTTGATGGTTTTTGGCTATGGTTTGGCTTTGAGCTACCCAGAATGAGGGCATATAGAGTACTATCCTAGTGAAATAATACTAGGAGATGGAAGTTAAACATTTCTATCTTTTCATATTTTCTTCTTCAAACTCTGTTTTCTTATTAACTAGAAATGCGAAATACTAAAATACCACCATTATTTATACAAGTAACTCTGCAGCTGAAGAGGGGCTGGCATTTGATAAGTCTGAAACTGAAAACAGCAATTCAGTATCATCATAGATTGTATTTGTTAGTAATATACAAAGCGATGCAAAAAAAAAAAAAAAAAGATCGATTACAGACCTTGCTGTCTTTCATTGTGATTGGTGGATAAAGTTTAACGCGCACCCTGCAGGTTCCTGGTGTTCGAACACTAGACAAAGTGGCATGTGCACGTCGCTCTTAGCGGCTGGTAAGACGGACAGGGTTAAGTCACACCGATCAAACCAGGCGTCAGCTTGTTTAAAAGATTAAGATCCTGTCAGTGAAGGTTATTTTTGATGATTCCTCTGTCTCTCTGGATTGCTACCTATCCACAAACGAATGTTATACCTGTTTATTCGAGTGTTTTATTATTTGAGCGACTGAATGGTCGCGAGGTTATTTAGCTGTTTAATTATGAAGATAATTACTTGGATGTTGTTCAAGTTGGTTGTGCGTTCATGTGGCTGTTTTGTGTATGTGGACACTACGCAGATATGTGGTGGTTTTCCAGTTTTCTATTTTTCATACAACTGTGTAACTGCTATACGGCCCAGGTGATGCCTTGCTGTGGAAAAATTGGCCGTTCATTTATTTCATTCATTGTTCGTAACTCCTGCCGTTTGCAGCGGGGAGTCTCTTTTTGTGTGTGTTTATATCTGTTCCTTGGCAACACTGTTACCCACTATACCTTTATCATCCCGGTTTTTGACTGTTCGTATCTCCTGCCGTTCGCCATGGGGAGCCCACTTTGCTAATATTATGATTATGATACAATTGTGTTGTTGATAGCAAAGATACATTTTACCTCCTATCGTTCGCAACAGGGAGGCCCTTTTGTGTATTTTTGCTGTAAATCATTGCACCTTCATTTTGATAATGTTCATGTGCTGCAGGGTCTGTGTTTAGCTGTTCTTTGAATATTGTTTTAATGTTTGATTTCATGATTTCACTATGAACGTTTGATACTTGTCTTTGGCTCAGTTTGAATGGTTTTTGTCTTATTAATGTTTGATCTCATCCCTACTTTGAACCTTTGTTGAATGCGCTTTATCAAACTATTCCTCACGTTGAATGATTATGTTTTTCAATATATGTATTTTTAAAATTAAAAAAAAAATGTTTTGCTGTCCAATCTTCTGTGCCACCTCAGTGGCTTTGCACACCCCGTCCACAGCCACAGCCCGGTCAGTCCCACCACAGCCCCTGCACCGGCAATCCATAGGGAGCAGTCAATGTCAAGTCGTCAAGAGGCAACCCACTGAAGGAGACACTGCACTGCTGCCGAGTCACTTCGGTGGTGTTCAGTGGCACCTGTTCTAATCCAACATACGCAGGACACCACCTACTAAGCCCCCCTAATGACGACAATAATTGCTGCTTAGTCGCGGAGCTGGCGTGTGTGAGCTCTCCCTCCGGAGGGCGCCACCACGTCCATCCAAAGACAGCTCCCATGGACTCGCCGATACTGATGATCCCGATGGAACTAAACCAAGTCCACAGGCGTGGAGAGGACACCGAAAGTGAGGTCACCATGACAGCAGGGCATGAAGGGCCACAGAATTTGAGACGTTTTAAAAAAATCCCACATGACTCTTGATGGGAATCGAACCCCACGACCACCAAGCCGGGAGTCCGCGACGCTAACCACTTCACCACGGTGGCTGGTACATATGTATTCTTAATAATACCTCATGTTTAGAATCATCGTTTTGTTTTATGTCTTAATAGGTCGGTAGCTTGCTTTGGTCCAAATCAGTCGGTTGGTTCAACTATGATTTGAAATAAAAGACAGAGGACACCAACCAGCTGGTGTTGATGTGGAAGATGATGTGACAACTCACTCACTTCATCTCCTACCCCTCTTCCCTCTTCTCTACTTACCCCTCTGCTCTAGGTTGTTCGTTATAAGTGTTTGAAACTCTTTCACAAAAAAATGAAGCAAAGTTTATACAGATTTGACAACATATACAGTGCAAAACTGTAACTTTTGAAAGGCGTCATGTGTCGTATGATGCTGAACTGACAGCTGATATAAAAACATTGTTGACTGCACTCACGCCAGCATTTTATTTTTTCATATGCAGTTTCATGAGGTACTTTCACACAGGAATTTCATCATTAAAATTTTAATTAATGCTTTTTATTTCAAACTCTGTTTGTCAGTAAAGCAGCATGACTTGACTTTAATGTTACCCTAGCCAAGGTTTCTTCTCTTTGTTTTTTTTTCTTTCTATTACTATCATCATCGTCATTATCATCATCATCATCATCATCCTCACCAACATCATCATCATCGCCACAAAAACACTGTTGCCACTACAACCATGTTGTTCGACAACACTCTGACCCATCTCCTTTCTCCCCTCCTGTGTGTATATAGCCACTATTAATGCTACAACTACTATTGTCATTTATGTGTGTATAGCCACTATTAATGCTACAACTACTATTGTCATTTATGTGTGTATAGCCACTATTAATGCTACAACTACTATTGTCATTTATGTGTGTATAGCCACTATTAATGCTACAACTACTATTGTCATTTATACATGTGTATAGCCACTATTAATGCTACAACTACTATTGTCATTTATGTGTGTATAGCCACTATTAATGCTACAACTACTATTGTCATTTATGTGTGTATAGCCACTATTAATGCTACAACTACTATTGTCATTTATGTGTGTATAGCCACTATTAATGCTACAACTACTATTGTCATTTATGTGTGTATAGCCACTATTAATGCTACAACTACTATTGTCATTTATACATGTGTATAGCCACTATTAATGCTACAACTACTATTGTCATTTATGTGTGTATAGCCACTATTATGCTACAACTACTACTATTGTCATTTATGTGTGTATAGTCACTATTAATGCTACAACTACTATTGTCATTTATGTGTGTATAGCCACTATTAATGCTACAACTACTATTGTCATTTATACATGTGTTTAGCCACTATTAATGCTACAACTACTATTGTCATTTATACATGTGTATAGCCACTATTAATGCTACAACTACTATCGTCATTTATGTGTGTGTAGCCACTATTAATGCTACAACTACTATCGTCATTTATGTATGTATAGCCACTATTAATGCTACAACTACTATTGTCATTTATGTGTGTATAGCCACTATTAATGCTACAACTACTATTGTCATTTATACATGTGTATAGCCACTATTGATGCTACAACTACTATTGTCATTTATGTGTGTATAGCCACTATTAATGCTACAACTACTATTGTCATTTATACATGTGTATAGCTACTATTAATGCTACAACTACTATTGTCATTTATACATGTGTATAGCTACTATTAATGCTACAACTGCTATTGTCATTTATGTGTGTATAGCCACTATTAATGCTACAACTACTGTTGTTATTTTATCACTAAAAGTGGTAGTAATCCTCTGATGTTTTTTCAAGATTGTCATCA
>JADBJO010005433.1:67789-70544 GCA_016801955.1 Conus betulinus
TTCATTAATGAATTAACACAGGAAGTTATACGCTGTGGAAGGCATGGTGCAAATCTTATAAATGATGGTTTAGATATTTTCATTCTTCTTTTGGCTGACGATGTAGCCTTGGTATCAGAAGCAGTTATTGGGCTACAAACCCAGTTAAATACTTTACAAAGAGTTGCTGCTTCATTAGAATTAAAAATTAATATGACAAAAAGCAATATAATTGTTTTCAGAAAGGGCGGATATCTTGCAGCGAGAGAGTGATGGACATATAATGGTTCTACAATGCCTGTTGTAAATGTATATAAATACTTAGGTATATATTTCTCAACGCGCTTGAGCTTTGTCTTTGCCTGCAAGGATTTAGCAAGTAGAGCAAAAAACTGTATTACTGTGCATATTAAAGAAATTGTCGTTGCTAAATAATGACTCCCTTACTTTGTTTTTGAAGTTATTTGATGCCCAAGTTCAACCTATGGTACAGTATGGAGCTGAAGTATGGGGCCTTGATACTGCTGCTATTGTACATTGTGAGAAGATCCATTTTTTGCTTTCAAGAAATTTCTTGGAGTATCATTGCGAACACACAAATGATTTGGTATCTGGTGAAACAGCTAGATTTGCAATATATTTGAATTCCGCTCGTTAAATGTGTCCGATACTGGCTTAAAATTATTCAGATGCAGGATTACAGATTACCATACAAAGCATATCGAATGGTGTTACACGTAGATGACAGAGGAAAAAAAACTGGGTGACTAATGTGAGAATGAAATTGTGTGAATATGGTTTCGGATTTGTATGGATGAGCCAAGGCGTTGGTGATGTGGATGTTTTTATCAAGGTATTCCGAGAAAAGATGGGTTGATTGCAGCTGGCAAAATAGGAATTCTAATGTACAGAACAGTGACAGATTTGAATTATACAGAACGTATAGCCATTTACGATGTTTACCTGTCTACATGTCAATGAAAATAGACAAACATATAAAACGCATTATGACCAAGTTTAGATTGGTGTCTCTGATCTTTTTACTCATTATTTCCGTTATAGACAGTCGTTTACCAGAAGTCTGATCTGTCCATTATGTCAAAATACGAGAGAGGATGAAGTTCATTTTGAATTGGTTTGTCCAATATTAAAAGATCTTAGAGAGCAATTCATCCCACCAAAATATTTCAATAATCCTTGCCTTTTCAGGTTAACCCTGTTAATGTCGTCATCAAATGAAAACACTGTTAAACAGTTAGCTGTTTATCTCTATATAAAGCATTCAAGAAGCGAAGTGTATATATATAATGTAAAGAATACCAATGTCAATTTTCGACATGAATCACAGTGTATACCCCCATTCTAAGGGGCTAAAAGCTATTAGCTTATCCTTTTTACCCTTAATAAAAGTATTCGTATTCATATTCTCTCTCTCTCCCTCTCTCTCTCTCTCTCTCTCTCTCTCTTCTCTCTCTCTCTCTCTCTCTCTCTCTCTCTCTCTCTCTCTCTCTCTCTCTCTCTCTCTCTCTCTCTGCATGTGTGTGCATGTCTGCGTGCATGCACGTGCATGATAAAAAAAAAGAAGAGAGAGAGAGAGAGAGAGAGAGAGAGAGAGAGAGAGAGAGAGAGAGAGAGAAGTGGTGGCACATACAAACGCACACATGCACGAACTCAAGTGCACACACACACACACACACACACACACACACACACACACACACACACACACACACACACACACACACACACACACACACACACACACACACACACACACACACACACACACACACACACACACACACACCCACACACACACACACCACACACACACACACACACCACACACACACACACCACACACACACACACACACACACACGCTTGCTCACGCAGCTTGTCACAGACTTAACTATTGATATTCTGCATACACACTTTCTCAGAAACATACGACCCACCTCCCTAGACAAACACGCACATGTTACTGCTTTGCATTGCAGTGCAGTGCTTTTGTATTGTGTAGTATTGTGTGATATCGTATTGTATAGTATTGTGTTGAATTGTGTTTTATACGATTGTGTGGTGCAGTATGCCAGAATTATTTTTACTGGTTTAAGCCTCTGAATGTATTCAGTGAAACCTCACCCTACATTTAGTTTTTTTTTTCTACAGGTTTAAGCATCTCGACTTCCTTAGTGAGACCTCACCCTACACGTAATGAAGGTGGAAGCTTCTGGTGTCATCACTGCTGAACTCTGTTGTCTGCAGGAAGTCTAAAATCTTGTTTGATCTTCTCTTCCTGGTCGCTGACCTATTTAAATGCCCCTTCAGTTTTTTTTTTCTATCCCATTCCCACATACCAGTTTCTATCATCCTGAATTTGTTATTCGATTAGGTGTGTGCAAGATGCTCTTATTTTCTTTTCACAACGGGCTTTAACGCACGTCATATAGTGGTGGTGATGGTGATGATGCTTGTTGTTTATGTTGTTGTTGTTAATGCTGTCGTTATTCACCCATGCACACACACACACACACACACACACACACACACACACACACACACACACACGTATATATATATATATATATATATATATATATATATATATATATATATATATATATATATATACCACAAGAAGTAATAAAATCCGCACATCCATTCCCACTCCACAACTCTTCATTTCCTTCAAGCTTTCGCCTTTACTTCAAGGCTTCTTCAGGGAAGGCTGCGAACAAACACAGACCATAACTGGACTAACATTTCCATGAAG
>JADBJO010005433.1:76605-79105 GCA_016801955.1 Conus betulinus
GGGGAAATTAGGTTTGTGATCTTTAAGTGTTATAAAAGCTTCTTTTATTGCTGTTGTTTCTATCCTATCATTTAGATCCATATGGTGCAAACCTCATCTAGCAACTCTGAATTCAAAAGTTGAGATCATAAACAACGGCAGGCACAAATGGAAATTCATGTCAACACACCATTCCTTAACACACACCCCCTGAACGCACCCCCCAAAAAACCAAAATTGTAAAAAGATACAGGCCACGTGAAACACATGCAGAACTCACGCTTACATACACACACCACAATATATATAACACCGGTAGCGTGCCCAAAATAAACACCCTGAAGAGAGCAGAGAGCTTGAAACAAGTTTGTTGGTGTTTTTTTTAATCTCCTTTTTAATCATATTTTTAAACTTATGTCGCTCCCTTCCCGGTTGAGCATTTTTAGAGTTCTTGCTGGCTCTCTACTTTTATTTGTGATATATATATATATATATATATATATATATATATATATATATATATATATATATATATATATCTGGTTACAGTTACAAACTACAATACAACCCAGATAACAACATGAACAAAAACAAAAGAGCAGGAAAAAACAAAATCACATGGTACAAACTCTCCATATGATGGACGAGTAAGAACAAACGTAGGGAAAGAATTTTTCAAAATTTTGACAGCATCCTTCCCAAAGAACACAAATTGTCCAAAATATTCAACAAGAACAAACTATAACATATCCTGGAAAATCATAAAAAGGGCATCACCATACAATAACATTTCAAAAAGATGCAACCTATGTTCAACAGAAAAAATGGTTAATACTATGCAAACCACACTTAGCAACTCTAAATACTAAAGTAGAAATAGTAAACAACTGCAGGCACAAATGGAAATCGTTGTCAGCAAACGCACCCTGAACTGCAAACAACCTGAAAACCGAACAACACGTGCAGCCAATCCGCACGTGCAAACAGTGACATTGGGCATATAACACCGGCAGTAGGCGACCCAAAATCATCCTGAGGAGAGCCAGCGCTCGAAAACAGATCTGTTGATTTTAAAACTTCCTTTTACCATCCTATTTTTAACAGATGTTGCTCCCCAAGGGGTTGAGCACTTTAAGAATTTATTAGGCATTTTAGTGGTATTCTTGATGTGTATATATATATATATATATATATATATATATATATATATATATATATATATGTGTGTGTGTGTGTGTGTGTGTGTGTGTGTGTGTGTGTGTGTGTACTTGAGTAACTGATACAAAGCCTATCCTCGGTTAGAGGTCGAGTTCTTATCGCTTCACACTCCATGCTCTTGATCATACATTGAGCTGCCAACCGGTTAGAACACACTGAAAGATCTCATCTATCAGAAGTTACTGTGAGGAATTACAGCAGTGCCAGGAAGACAACTCTGATAGCAGAAGGGCGTCTTGGAATATTCACCTGGGATGCAGCCCGCCCCCTCTGAGTGTAAGGAGTTGAAACACTTGTCTGGGGGAGGGGGAGGGGGATTCTTCTCTGAAAACCTTCTATTGTTGAGCAATGGAAATCCTTCCCATTGTCTGACGGCACTATCTTCATTTGTTTCCCAACTCATTCAGTCTAATTCCCATCAGTTTCTCAACTAATCTTTTAATTTTTCACCGTGCATACATGTCACCTGTACAACGACTAAACTGGCCTTTCTCTCCAGGTTTTGATGATTTAGATGTGTGCAGAATGTTCTGATATTTTTTCACAACGGGCTTTAACGCATGTCATCCGTTGCGCTGGGTATTGCCCAATGTCTGTCTGATTGCTGACAGATGGTACACAGCTACATCCAAGTTCGCCTCTGAAAGGAAGGTGGCTGTCACTATTGGGGAGTCAGTTGGAAGCGGGAAGCACAAGGAGAGAGAGAAACGTCTGCACTGGTGGCGTCTGTGATCAGTACAAGACTTGTGAGTAGCTTTTTTTTTTTTCTAAACCACTGATTCCCATATATGACCACAAACATTATGATCATCACTCATAAGATGCCCCCCACCCCACCCTTTTTTTTTGACATATATATATATGTATATATATATATATATATATATATATATGCATGTGCATGTGGATTTGCCTGTGTACATATGTACCACTGTGTGTGTGTGTGTGTGTGTGTGTGTGTGTGTACATGTGTGTGCGTGCATGTATCATGCATATGCGTGTGTGTGAGACAGTGATGATTCCACATATGGCAACCATCACCATCATCAATCAGCCATTGATCATTGCCCCTCCCTGCCCCCTACCCAAAGCCCTTCCTTTTTTTTTTTTTCTTAAAACTCTCAACTGGCATTGTCATGCAAATTCTATCATGCTATTTCACTTATGGCAATGATCATCATCCATATCACTGTTTGTCCCACTCAAGACAACGACCAATTCATGAATCATCAATTTTTATTCCCCCCCCCCCCCCCCCCCTCTCCTCTCCTCTTTTATTTTTTTTTTTTTCCACCCCCAACCG
>JADBJO010005433.1:81605-91605 GCA_016801955.1 Conus betulinus
CCCCCCCACCCACCCCCCCCCCCCCCCCCCCCCCCCCTTTTCCTCTCTCTCCCATAATCCCCTCTGTCATTTCCTTCTGTCGGCCATTCTTCACAGCACACCACATTGACATCAGATAAGTCTCTCTTCGTTCTTTGTTTGTACTGTCCTAAATGTTAAATGTGATTTTTTTTTACTTGAAGAAGACCCAAGAGGTCGAAATGCATCGTGTCTTTTCCTGTACTTTGTTTGTCAATGTCCTTGGCGGCAACTAACCCCCACTCTTTCTAAATTGTGAGTAGTTTGTTTGTGAATGGCTCTTTGTTGCACTAACTCTCAGCACAAATTGCATATATTCGACCTCTTTCTTTGAATGGATTAGTGATTCCTAGTTTATCTCTTTTGTTATTAATGTGGAAGATACAAAACAGACAAAAATATAGAAGGAATGTGCCAAAAACTAAATCTGAAAACCATGCAGCGTGTGTGTGTGTGTGAAGGTTCAGCCAGGTACTTTGGAAATGTATTTTGGCATCGTTGTTTTCAGAAAAATGTTTGTTAACTGGGTGAACCTTCATGGTACACTTATAATGCTGAATTCGACAATCAGAAATCAGATGAATTCGGGATAATTTTCAGGATAAAAGAGAAATATGAGTACATTGTTCACAATATCCCTTCGTTATCCTTATTTAAGTGGTACAGAACTGGTCTGATGTCTGACTGTGGACTTCAAACCACTGAGACTTTATTAAGTCTGTGAAATCTATCCCAAAGAATGTTAACAACGCCAGTGTCAGCCTGTGTCTTCTGCCATGAACGGTGGGTTCAAAGTGAAGTGACTGCAGGTGAAAATGGAAAGAAAAGAGAGAAGACACATTTGTGCACCGCCAAATGAAAGAACAAACAATGACAAAACAAAATCTGCGCGTTTCAACCTCTTTGGCCTTCTTCAAACAAAACGAACAACATTCAAGACAATGAAAACCAAGGATGAACCAAGTCACTTATCTCTTCAAATTGGGCGCAAGATGGGTTCATTTTCTTTTTTTACATTTATTTATGCTGATCGATGAGAATGAGGATGATTAAGATAATGCTACGGATTTCCATTTCGGTCTGAGACTATATGACAGGGCTGTATACTATGTTCCATTTCATGATATATCCCGGCGTCAATGAGGCCCGAGAGATACAGGCACCTGCAGTGTTGGTCAGGAAATTTGAGCAACACTCTCAGAAACGCATCCAGTAAGTGGATGAAACTCGACTGTGTGGTCCCAGTCTTCCCAACCGAGTCTACAGCAAACTCAATTCTGGGTAGGAGCCAGTCGGGGCAGAAAAAAAAACCTACATGACTCTGCTGGGATTCGAACCCACGACCTCCCAACCGGGAGTCAGCGACGCTAACCACTTCGCCACGGCGGCTGATGGATTCATTATCATTATTCTGATGGTGATGATGATGATGATGATGATGATGACGAAGATGATGATGATAATAGCGATGATGAGTATCATTATGATGATGTTGATGATAATAATAATGATGATTATCATTTCAACCTCTATCATCTCCCCTCCCAGCAGCCTCGTTTCCATTCCACATTCATTTTACGCCTTCCAAAAGGGTTTCAACTGTTTGTGCTTTGTATTCTGATAAAACTGGTCAGATGCAACAAACGTCCTCTGTTTATTATGAAGGGTATTCTTTTTAGCTAGCTAGTAAGTTACCCTGGAAGTTAGACAACCTATGAGAGAAACCTTACCAGTTTTCTTCGTGACAGACGTGCGCTTAGTGAGATGCGTTTCACACAGGAGCCAGAATTTGCTCTTTCTTGGTGAGTGTTAGCGTTTCATAGCACACTTTAGCGGCGAGCGTAGATGTAAATAGTCGAGAATTCGACAGACTACCTTGAGGGCTTTCTCGTATGGAAGGCAAAATGATCGAGCGTTACAAACTGAAGTAATGCAAGCCACCACTCACAACAAGCCTAGGTCCAATACAATGAGCTACCCATCCAGTCTCCATCTCATACTAGCCCCAGCATGCATGGAACTGAACTGAGAATGGAAAATGCATTCTCATAGTTTTTTTTTTTTTTTTTTTCTGTCCCACCTTCGGTGGCACTCCAGTGGCATTGCACACACGCCGCTCATTCCGAGTTCCCCGGCCACAGCCACAGCCTGACCCGTTCCGCCACAGCCCCGGCACCAACAATCCACGGGAAGCAGTCAATGTCAAGTCGTCAAGAGGCAACCCACCGAAGGAGACACTGCACTGCTGCCGAGTCACTTCGGTGGTGTTCAGTAGTGCCTGTTCTGATCCAACATACGCAGGACACCACCTACTAAGCCCACAACAATTGCTTAGTCGTGGAGCCGGCGTGAGTGAGCTGTTCCTCCGGATGGCGCCACACGTCCGTCCAACGACAGCCCCCATGAATTTGCCGATACCGGTGACCCCGACAAAAAAAATCAACCCAAGGCCATAGACACGGAGAGGATAGCGAAACTGACGTCACCATGAGAGAGCAGAGCATGAAGGGCCACAGATTTGATACGTGTTTAAAATGCTGATCGATGAAAATGGGGAAGATGATGCTACGGATTTCCATTCCAGTCTGAGACTGCATGAGAGGGCTGTACTCTACGCTTCCTTTCAAAATGTATCCCGGCGTCAATCAGGCCCCGAGAGATACATAAATCTGCAGTGTTGGTCAAGGAATTCGAGCAACACTCTCAGAGACGCACCCCGTTTAGTAAATGAAATTCGACTGTGTGGTCTCAGTCTTCCCAGCTGAGTCCGTAGCAAACTCAACTCTGGGTAGGAGCTGGTCGGAACAGAAAAACCTCGCATATCTCAAATGGGAATCGAACCTCCAAGCCGGGAGTTGGCGACGCTACCCACTTCACCACGGTGGCTGGTCTGACCGGCAGATTTAGGTTTATAGTGAACCCCCTAATTTTTGAGTTAGGTGCTAGATTGGCTAATAAATTAACGTTGGGTCTTCAACCGAAGACGAAGAAGAAACAATTATGTGAATGAAGAAAACGGCTGTCCTTTGACCATTGACTAGTACCTGTGTCAAGTCACGTGACACTGACTATGAGGCATCAGCCGTTTTGCTGTTATACTAGCTAGGCTGGAAAAAAAAAGTACGAGTTCTATATGAAATAAATAAATAAATAAATATAAATAAATGAATAAATAAATAAATAAATAAATAAAAAAAAATAAAATAAGCGCGCAGGAAAGTATCCATTTCGTTGCCAGGCCATTTTCAAACTGTCCTCTGCTCGGATAGGATAGGATAGGATAGGATAGGATAGGATAGGATAGGAGAGAGGAGAGGAGAGGAGAGATTAGTCGCCTTTATGCGCAGCGTGTACGGACAGCCTTGGTGTCTGTATCAGATTCATGTTCTAGTTTACACACGTGACAGGAGAGTGATCATGTTCATGTTTTGACAGGAGGCCAGGGTGATCACAGGATAGTTTACACACGTGACAGGAGGCCAGGGTGATCATGTTCATAGTTTACACACGTGACAGGAGGCCAGGGTGATCATGTTCATAGTTTACACACGTGACAGGGGACCACAGTGATCATGTTCATAGTTTACACACGTGACAGGAGGCCACAGTGATCATGTTCATAGTTTACACACGTGACAGGAGGCCACAGTGATTATGTTCATAGTTTACACACGTGACATGTTCATTAGTTCATAGTTTACACACGTGACAGGAGGCCACAGTGATTATGTTCATAGTTTACACACGTGACAGGAGGCCAGGGTGATTAGGTTCATAGTTTACACACGTGACAGGAGGCCACAGTGATTAAGATAGTTTACACACGTGACAGGAGGCCAGGGTGATTATGTTCATAGTTTACACATGACAGGAGGCCACAGTGATTATGTTCATAGTTTACACACGTGACAGGAGGCCACAGTGATTATATTCATAGTTTACACACGTGACAGGAGGCCAGGGTGATTATGTTCATAGTTTACACACGTGACAGGAGGCCAGGGTGATTATGTTCATAGTTTACACACGTGACAGGAGGCCACAGTGATTATGTTCATGGGTATACACATGTGACAGGAAAGGGAGCAACATACTGAAATATATGACTGAAGATGGTCCCCAAAATGGCATGTTTATTCAGCTAGTTTATCATTCATTTATTTTGTCTATTTATTCGTTGATATCTAAGTGGAGGGGAGAATAGGTTAGGGGGGGGGGGGGGGGGAGGGTATTCACCAAGCTCAATGTCGTGTGAATATGTACGGATCCGTCGATAGATTGGTATCAGCAAGAAATCTTTGTCAAAAGTTTGTTGTCGCTTTTTTTTTTTTTTTTCTAAACTAATCTTAAATAAATGTTAGCAAACTGCCAAGACAAACGTGGACAAACGAGTCATAAGACAAAACACGACGTGACTAAGCAAGATGTTTTTACGAAGAGCATTATAGTTTCTATCAACAGGACATTCAATAGGATTTTTGCGTCTCTATGCAGAATGCTCAGCCGTTTTGAAATGACTGTGTGCTATAATTATTATTATTATTATTATTATTATTATTATTATTAGCATTGTAATTATTAGCATTATCATGATTATTACATTGCCTCTAAAATCATATTGCTGAAACTATCCTCCAACTCCCACCTTCTTCTTCTTTAACTTGAATATCGTAATCTTCATTAATGCAATTACTATTATCATTAATATCCTTATTATGTTATTATATACTACCATTATTATTTTCATTAATAGAAGTAGCAGCAGCAGCAGCAGCAACGGCAGTAGTAGTTGTAGTAGCAGCAGTAGTAGTTGCTTCAGCTTCGTCTTCTAACTCATAATGATTGTCTCCCCTCGTTCAGCCTCTTTCATTTCAGCCTCGTTTTCATTTCCTCGACCTTTCGCACTCAGTACGAAGAGAGAAGTCACTGTTCTGTTCGTCCTTTTTCATTGTACTGAATGCTAGTCGTCGCACTTGAGAAAGACAAATGGATCGAAATGCATTTTCGTTGTGGGTTTTGTTCGCAATTTGTTTGTTTTCAATGGTTTCGTGATTCCGTTTTGTTCTCTAGAGGAAAGGCCAGGATTAACAAATCACAATGAACGGATAACGACACACACGCCCATCTATCGACCCAACCGTAAGGCATCGATTGCTGCATACTCCAATCTCTTATACGAATCCGTATCTGTCTATTGTCGAATTTGTAATTGGACAAATGAAATCATGTCCTCTTTTTTCTTTAATTGCGCGATTTCTGCCGCAACCGTTAACGGACCAATGGAATCGCACCCTAATCCTGCGAGCGAATAAGAAAGTATCACTGGGAACATTCCCTCTTCAGTGAAAAAGAAGCAATGACAGTGGTGTTTGTTGATGTTGAAGGAAAGTGTGCGCACCAAAGAGTACACATATAGTTGCAAATGATTATTAACAACAAAAGCTATGTTGTACGTGTTTTGTAATGTGTGAAAGAAAGGTTGGATGCCATGCTAGATTCTGTAACATACAGTTACGAGTAACTTCACCGAAAGCAATGTTGTTGGTGTCTGGCAATGTATTTAGAAGGGAAAAGTTGAAATCCGTTATAAGTATTGTAGCAGCTACAAGAATTAACAACTAAAGTATTGTTCGTGTTAAATAATGAGCAAGAAAAAATTGGCTACATGCCACAAAATTTAAAAGACAAATACAATTATGAAGAAAAGTAGTGTTGTTGGCGTTTCTTAATGAGTAAAGTTTGAATACCATGCTATGTGTTGTAGTAGCAGGGAGTAAACAGTGCCGCTATTCAGTGATGCATAATGGTCAATTTGAACTTTGTTCTCCAGTATCTGCAGCTATTAACAACGAAAGAACTGTTGCTGGTGTCTGATAATGTGTAAGGAAAACTTCCACTTCTTGACACATACCGCCAAAGGCGTTTACAAGTATAGAGAATGAAAGGAATGTTCTTGGCTTTTATCGATATTAAAGTTCACGCTAAACGCTACCTATTGTAACAGAGCCATCAGGAACCAAAGTAAAAATTCACACTAAGCGCTACCTGTTGTAACAGAGCCATCAGGAACCAAAGTAAAAATTCACACTAAGCGCTACCTGTTGTAACAGAGCCATCAGGAACCAAAGTAAAAATTCACACTAAGCGCTACCTGTTGTAACAGAGCCATCAGGAACCAAAGTAAAAATTCACACTAAGCGCTACCTATTGTAACAGAGCCATCAGGAACCAAAGTAAAAATTCACACACTAAGCGCTACCTGTTGTAACAGAGCCATCAGGAACGAAAGTAAAAATTCACACTAAACGCTACCTGTTGTAACAGAGCCATCAGGAACGAAAGTAAAAATTCACACTGAGCGCTGCCTATTGTAACAGAGCTATCAGGAACGAAAGTAAAGTTGTTGGGTTTACAGAGCCACCAACTCTTCTGACATTTGTCGTGAATGTTTCCATATTTCAGTAATCATTGTCTAATGTTTCCATATTTCAGTAATCATTGACTAATGTTTCCATATTTCAGTAATCATTGTCTAATGTTAAATAGATATTGAGAATTTCAAAATTGTTTGTTTTTTAAACAGGTCAAAAATCTTAATTAAGTTCAAATGATGTTATGTGATTTTTTTGCTGTTATATGTTGTGAAAATTCTTTTTTATACCATACATTCGTCAAGTTTAGTGTAGTCTAAAATGCGTTCCGTCAAAAACCAAAGTGCCCCCTTTTTTCACCCCAACTCACCTTCTTCATCCCCTGGTTCCTGAATTGTCAGTGCAAAAGGTTGGCAGCTATGTGTTGATCAATGTGTTATGGTAAGTTTGAACTCCATGGTATATGTTGTAACAGGCAGTTACAAGTATTGACTTCGGAAGTGGCGTTGGTGGTGCTGGTATGTGGAAAGGAAAATAAGTGAAAATAGGAATCGAGATTTTGAATTTCAGTAAATCTTTTCAGGTTTCTCTCTCTCTCTGTGTGTGTGTGTGTGTGTGTGTGTGTGTGTGTGTGTGCTGTATGTGCTGTCGCTGTCATTTATTAAAGCTGAAGAATAGTGTCGACTTTTGTAATGTACATGAAGAAATATATATCTCTGACAGGTCACAAGGCACATTCTTTTTCAGCATCACAGACCAGTGTGAAAGCAGCTGGAAAAGAAAATTCGGTATTACGACAGACAAATGACACTTATGAGTCATCGTTTACTTCCTGTCATACTCGTTTGGAATGAAGAATGCCGCGTAAAACTGCTCGTCTGTTAACGCCCTGTCTCTCTTGTTTATCAATCATAGCACAATTGCCATCTGGCTGCACCGGAATGGTCTGATGACCTTTAAAGTAAGTAATTCATTTATTAAAATATCAGCATGGCTTGACTAGTTCTGAGGCATTCATGCTACACGACTTTCACTCTTTCCAGCACATTCTAGAGAAATTCATAAGAGAAAAAAGCCGGACGACTGATCGTAAGTCGTTGTGTGTTCATACATCACACTTAACAGTGTTGGATTGATACGGACCCTTTGTTGGTACCATTAGATGTTTATTGCTCTGTCCCTGTCCTATGAGTTCAGTGATATTTATTTCCTTGGGTCAGTTACGCACCTACCTCTTATCAATACTCATGCCGCCTGGCTTTCTTTCTCTGTTGTTACAGAGCACATAGTCATATGGCATCAGATGGCATGGCCGCTGGCGATGGATCCATATCCATCCCACAGGAAGACTCGCCGCCACTCGGCAACAGAATCACCACAGCTGCTGACGACCATGGGCAGCTCAACCTTGTCAGCTTACCAACCAATGTGTTGGAGCTCTTGTTCAAGATGCTCCCAGTCCCTGACCGAGGTCGCCTGGCGTGCACCTGTTCAAGTCTGTCTGATGTCGTGCACTGGCCCTCAGTGTGGAGAGACTTCTCCATTCGCTTGTCCATTGACCCAACCAGGTTCTCGGTGCTAGCAGCATCAGTGAGATGGACAAAGCAGTGATTAGAAAATATTCAAAGTTCTTCCGACATGTAGAGATCATCATTCCTTTTGTAGCGATAACACGTGAGTCTTTTGATCTGCTGGCCCAGCTGTGTGCGAGGCGGGTCGTAAGAAAAGTGGTTTTGACAGCTTTTGATGCTTCCACCATTTCCTCTAGCATAGACTGCCTTACGGAACGTACATTTCTTAACGAGTTTCCACCAAATCTACCGGAGTTAATCCAGCTACTTGAAAGCCCGACACAGATTTCTCTAACATTGAATAGAACGCATTTACACGTCATGCGGAAGCTGTACCCGACAACAGTGTCAAAGAACTGCGTTCGTCTGACAAGGAACATGGTTATAACTGGAGAAAGTTGTTCAGATCACGATTCGGGCAGACTACTGTTCATGCAGTCTGTACCTACAGCGGATTTCATCTCCATTTTTCGAGCTCTTCGAGTTCTTCAGACAAACATTACAGCCTCAGTGACGAGCTGCTTCTGGAACTTTCTGATACCTCGGGCAGGCGGTGTCAGCTGAAGAGACTTATAATCCAAGACATAAACGAGGCCCCAAGACATTATCCACAGTTGTCGTCAGCAGCATGGAGCAGACTCACAGCAGCAAGTCCTTCACTCCAAGTGGAATGCTCCATAAGGCCTGATGGCTTCGGACCTGTCTCCAACGTGATTAAGCCGGAAACGCCACTGGTTAAACTTGAAGCCATTGTCGATACCAAAATAGATACTGACAGCCTATTGGCATTGTGTGAGTTGTGTAAAAAACATAGCAGCACCCTTCAGTATTTTGCCCTGTCAGGTGCCAGTAGTCTTAGATGTCAGCAAGCGGTAGAAGGCTTGAGAAGCGTGTTGTCGGCATGTCCAAAGCTTTACATGCATTGCTATGCCGATGTCGATGACCAGATCATCAAGGATTTGTCCACAGACTCCAGACGTTGGAGGAGATTTCACTTCACTGACAATGATCACACATGAACATGAGACAACGCCTTCTGGAGACAGAGAGAGAACTGCTGGAAACGTGAAACACTCTTCCAGTGTGTGTGTGTGTGTGTGTGTGTGTGTGTGTGTGTGTGCGCGCGCGCGCGCGCGCGCGCGTGTGTGTGTGTTTGTGCGCGCGCGTGCGGGTTCCTTGCCTTGTACATATCTTTATTACACGAGAGAGAGAGAGAGGAAGGAAGGAAGGAAAGAAGAAGGATGGAAGAAATTATACTAAGAAGAACCAGGTGTAGTGGACAGAGTTGACGCAAATTGCACAATTAGAACCTGAGAAGAAAAACTGTCAGTCCCTATGCTCACAGTTCATGTTCATATAATACAGATGATAGAGAGAAAGGTGTTGTAAGAGACCAGGAAAAACCCTGCGGACGAAGATGACGTCATGTCCAATGATTTGAAATGAAAAACTAATAATATTACGCCTGTCTTGTGTGTTCCTGGAGATAATTATCACAAGCCTGAATGTACATATCTTTATTACACGAGAGAGAGAGAGAGAGAGAGAGAGAGAGAGAGGTGACGATGGGAGGAATTTCAGATAACAAAAAGTCTCTTTATTTCGTTGTTTGAGTGGGGAGAGAGACGGTCACGTGACAGGAAATTGTGTTTATGTTTTTGAACAGTGCAGTTTCATTTAGTTAGTTTGTTTGTTTGTTGCTATACCTGTGATTATCAGTGGAAGTGCAAATTTGTGAACGACTTAAACCAAAGAGGTTTTAAAGAATTGTAAATGCAAAGAAACCTTAACATGGCAGGTGAAAACAGGGGAGGGTTGTTCTGTAAACAGTATCTCTTACAGATGGTCATGCAGAAGCTGTAGGCACACTATGTAGAAAGTGACCTTGAGAGCGTGAGTTGTTTCGAGGCTGTTCTTAAGTGTGAACGGACCATAGGTTCGCAAATCTAGATCAAGAACTAACAATGAATCAAAGCTTCTCTCTGAAGTAACTGAAGCCTCCGATCCATGATCTAATTCGCAGAGAGTTACAACGAACCA
>JADBJO010005433.1:96605-104105 GCA_016801955.1 Conus betulinus
TATATCTCGCCATGCTTCGAGGCCTTTCGTCCGCTGAATCGGACTCATCATGGAGACACGGCTGATTGCGTCTGTTCTCTTGGCGTCAGATAGAGACACACCACAGTCCATAATTCTGTGGTGTTCCGACCGCCAAGGGTTCGAAAAAGAATCCAACAGCACCCCCAAAGCAGCCAGCGAAAGGTAGTAGAATTAAACAAAACGAAAGTGTGGAGAGGAAAAAAAGTTGTTGAAAACTAAAAACATTACGCAAACAGTATAAAATGAAAGGGACATCTTTGAGCCTATGCTTGAGGATCCATTTAAGGATGCAAGGGAGATCAAAATATATGGAACAGTCTGAGTGGTCAGCTCTGCTGTTCAATAACCCAAGCATTGTCAGCGGCTAAGAATTGTGCAGAACAACCTCTCCTTGGATCTCATAAGAGATGCAAATATATATATATATATATATATATATATATATATATATATATATATATATATATATATATATATATATATATATATATATAAACATGCCCCATATAGCAGGGAACTCTGTCCAATGTGAATAGTCAGACATAATGAATAGACATAACAGTAGATTGATGTCTTTTTTCTTCGGTGGTTGTAATATTTTGAATGCTAAATGACGCATGAAATGACTGAAATAAAATATGGGTTTCTTTTTGTGCACAGTATATATATATATATATATATATATATATATATATATATATATATATATATATATATATATATATGTATGTATGTATGTATGTGTATATTGTATGTACGTATATATATATATATATATATATATATATATATATATATATATATATATATATATTAGTTTCTCTGGCGGGTCGCCTTATGATGAATTGACAGAGTGCCAGTGACGAAGTGTGGCAGAACAGGCCAGGCTGCGGCTGAGGACAGGGGGAAGGGGGTGGGGGGTGGGGGTGGGGATGGAATGAGCGGCGTGGATGCCACGGAAGTGGCATTGACGGTTGATCTAAGGGACATTCCATCCCATTACCTTTAAGTCTTCCTGGATTCGCCCAGACTGTCGGATCAATGCCAGCAGAGAGACGATAGAACTGAAGGCTGCTTTTGTGTTCTCTGCACACCTGGGCAAACTGGGCACTGTCAGTATCAGAGTGCTTATGACAAGTGACTTTCAGTTTGACCAACGGCGTTTTCGGTTTAATCACTTGACTTAGAGGGGGCATGTGATGGCAGGCAAAATAACATTCAACGGTCAGAGAAGGACACGCTGATGTCAGTTTGCTCCAAGCAGCTGATGACAACTGCGGGAAAGCCTCCAGACCGACTTTCTGTCCCGTCCACGTGTTGGAGGACAAGACTGCGCAATGGGCTCCGCCTGCCCGAGGAATCAGACAGCTCAAGCAGCAGCTCCTCAATGGCGTTATGGAGACTTAATGTAAGCCTCCTCAGAGCATGAAAGTTTGAAATTACAGCTGCTGTGGGTGTAGGGGACAGACCGTACAGTGCTGCCAGCTTTTGTTCCGGCCATTGTTCTGGCAATACCAACTCTGTGCGCATGGAACAAAATCTGGCCGACTTGGGATTGCAGTACAATTTCCTTGCAAGTCCAAAAAATGAAAATGACAATGATGAAATTCAAAACTAATGTTTGCGGATGAACTGAATGTGGCTATCATATCACATCGTGAACAGGCTTGTAAAGAGCGTGATGTGAAATGTGAATGAGGTCCCTTGGGCGAGGGATGCAAAAACCTTGTTGCATCATCAGTTGCATTTTGATTCCTCTCTGAGTAAACTTTGACAACATGTCACAAACTTCCTGTTTTCACACACGGAACCTCGGTTTATAGTCTCATTCGAAGGACTGTATGGGGAATGGAGTCAAAACCAATGTTAAATCTGAGGAAAAAATCCCCCTGTACCGCGGGATTCGAACCCACAACCAGAGGATCACGAGTCCGGCGCTCTACCAACTGAGCTATTCCCTCCCCCATCTGATATTATTTCTGTCAAGTCATGGGCCCATGGCACGCAAGAGGATTTTTGTCCATTCCCTCCCCATGTTCTCCTGCCCGTAAGGATCAGCTGTTTTTTTTGTCACGGCGCTCCGCTCTCTCTCTCTCTCTGTGTGTGCGCGCGTGTGTGTGTGCATGCGTGTGTGTGTAGTCCTTCTCCGTGTATATAAACTGTTCTGATTACTAAAAATGGAGCAGACTATATCACCATTTCGTCACAATATTATTCATGAACCATGTTTTAGTAAACCTACGAAGAGAAAACAAAGGGAGACTGGAGCAGAAATAAACAAGTACGGACGTCTTACTGGTATTGCATCGGTGTCAGAAAGCTACACATGTGGGTCGACAACCGTGTGTTAAATTTAGGAAGGTACTTTCGGTGTTACCTCCCTTGGTTCTGGGAGCCTTGGGGGTCGTGAGGCATAGGCACGTGTAATCTGATTCTAAGCGGACTTCTCGTACCTGTTCCACACGTATCTTGATACGTGTATTTATTGGGCAGCAAGTAACATGCAATAATCTGTCTGTGTCACGGCATGTGTGACGGATCCACAATCCCATACAGGGCAAATCGATCAGAGAGCGCCCATTGCTATGACTCCCTTTCTCACACAAAGCAAATCTCGCCACCTTTCTCTTTTAGTTTTATGAAATAAATGAGAGAACTTTTCATATTATTGTATTGCATGTCCCCCGTGATTTGGTTCCATCACAGAAAATCCATTTTCGTCAGCATAGAAGAAACAACACAGCGTGTATTCGATATGAATGCTTGTCTCTCTGTGCATATCTATATATATACTTATCACCCTCAATTTGTGTGTATATATAGTCGTGGAGCCAGCGTGAGTACAGCTCTTATCAGAAAATCCTATCTCCCGTCTTTGCCTTGAGGCAAATTGACAGACTGCCAGTGACGAAGTTCTGGGCAGAACAGGCCAGATGGCGGCTGGGGACTGGGTGGAAATATGCAACGTCAATGCAGTGCCACATGTATGGGACCATACCACGAGAGGCAAATCAAAATGAAAATACACATAAGAAAAGGATTTCACATCTCCAGCCCAAAGGATCTCATTCACATTACAAGCCTGTTCACGGATGTATATAGTATAACAGTACGTTAGTATGCGTGGGTGCATTGGAAATAATAAATGTTTCTCAAAATGACCTTTCAGCGTGTTTATAGTCTCTGTGGAGAGACAATCTGCAGTAGAAAAAAAAAACTCATTAACGTATAATTCTTAGGCAGATAACACAATTGGAAATTCTTGGGTATATAACACTAATTAGAAGTAAGTGGAAATTCTTGGGTAGATAACACTAATTAGAATCTGATTGTTTTTTCTTAGTGATCGCGGGAAATGGTAATTTGTCTTTTCTGCCCTTTTTTTATGGTTTTAAGAAGAATGCTATCTCAGAAAAAGGCTGGTGTGCAATACCGTAGTATGTTTGTTGCGTTTTCAAGAAAACAACCAAAGGTGCCACCTAAGAAGCAAAAGAAAATCATGAAAGAGCAAAGCAAGCTACATTTTCTTGTGAAAAGTAGAAACACCAGGCTGCTCTGTAAGTTGCTGGAATGGTGCTCGGTTACTTATCCTTGGAATTTATTAGTTTATTGTAATTTAGTCCCTTGCGGATTCATTCCAAGAACTGGCCTTAAGCACTTGTGTCTTAAGAGGTTATCTTGTTATGTTTTTCTACTTTTCACAAGAACCCAGTAAAAAAAAAAAAAAAAAAAAAAAAAAAAAAAGCACCTTTGAAATGAACACGGGGCCTTCGATCAATCTGACCATTGTCGTCAGAATACAAAGCACAAAAGTTGAAACCTTTTTGGAACGCACACAATGGTTGTGGAATAGAAACGAGGCTGCTGGGGGCAGACAAGAGAGGTTGAAATAATAATGATAATAATGATAACAACTACAACAACAAGAATAAGAATAAAGATAAGGAACAACAACAATAATGATAATAATAATTACAACAATAATGACGATAATCACAATAGTAGTAGTAAGAACAACAACAACAACCAAAATAATAATGAATCCATTACGTGCCCAGTTAGGGGAGATAAGTGACTGGCTGTTCGTCCTTCGTTTTCATCATCTAGAATGTTGTTCGTCTTACCTGAAGACGGCCAAAGAGGTCGAAACGCGTAATGCTTTTTTTAAAAATTTGTTGTTCTTTGATTTAGCGGAGCAGGAATGTTTGTTTTAATATTGTTTCCATCTTCATCCGCAGTCACTTACCTTTGAAGCCACCTTTTTTGCAGAAGACACAGGCTGACAATGGTGTTGCTAAAACTTCTCTGGGGCAGAGTTCACTGGCTTACGGCTGTTCTCGATGGTTTGAAGTCCAGTCAGACAATTGAAGAACCTGGGACCATTTAAACAGGGAAAACGAAGGGGTGTTATTCAAAGCGTTGTCATATTTCTTCCTTTTCCTCGAAATTAGTGTCAGATTCTTCCGATTGTGGTATTCATCATGTTTGGAAAATCCCGTAGGTTCACCCATTTGACAAACATATTTCTGAAGTGGTGATGCCATACTACTTTCCCCATAATAGCTGAATCTTTACACACACACACACACACACACACACACACATACACACGCGCGCGCGCGCGCGCGCATGCACGCACGTACGCACACATACACGAATGCACGCACGCATGCACACTTTTCGGAAAACTATTTGTGAAATGCCGTTTTTCAGTTTCTAAATCAACTATTCTAACATATTTCCGACACTAAGAAAACCAATTCATCAGAAATCTAGTTGTGAAATGTTGATTTCATTTTCTAAATCAGCTGTCTTTCTGGCACTAAGAATATATACCAGGATATCTGCATTAAGATACTGAATCTAGGAAGACAAACAGTGATATTATAAAAACCAGAACCCTCTTTCCAGGTTTTTGATCAGCGGTAAACTGACACACACACACACACACAAATACACGCGCGCGCGCGCGCACGCATGCACGCACGCACGCACGCACACATACACGAATGCGTGCGCGCATGCACACGCACGCATGTAGCCGTCTTTCTTTCCCACACATGCACGGGCGTACTCACACATCCGAATATTGACCCACGTGTGTAGAAGAAGAAAAAGAAATGTTAATACATATCTGTTAGTGAACCAGGGTGTGTTGGGGGGGGGGGTGGGTGGGTAGTAGGAGGTCCATCTACTGAGAAAAGTCTAGAACTACACTTTGTCTGAACCCAACTGACTGTATATAGGAAACGGGAGAGGGGGTGTAAATATGCAGACTAACCCAAATTTTCTGTTAAAGGCGGGGTGTACGTGTTTGGGAAAAGGCAGAGGAAAACCCTGAATAACCCTCTCTTGTTTGAAGGGTGGGGTGGGGTGGGGTGGAGGAAGATTCCAAATAATCCTAGACTGACCCTTTGGGGAAGGGGGGTGGGGTGTGTGCTAACTCCAGGCTAGCCCAAAAACTTGTCCCCCCCCCCCCCCCCCCAGGGGGGGGGGGGGTGGGTGTAAAAGCAGGCTAGCCCAGACTTACCCCAGGGTAAGTTCCAGAGGGAGGTAAGAACGGGCTGTTACACCAGTATGGACAAGGTACATGTTCTGTCATGTGCGCAGCATTCATTTTCACAACACACCCGAACTTTCCCCCCCCCCCCCCCCCCCCCCTTTCCCGCCCACTCTCGTTCCCTCTCTTTCGGCCACACCAACAATTCCTTCCGCTCCCGGCCGCCCCATCCCCTTCCCCTCTCCCCCCAAGCAAAACCACTTCCTGTCAGAGGCGAACGTGTGTGGAGTTGTCTACTATCTCTCAGTAAACAGACGTTTGGCAAGACCCGATGCCACAACAGATGACGTGCGTTTAAAGCCCGTTGTGAAAAAAAAAAAATCAGAACATCTTGCATGCACCCAAATGTAATCACCAAGATTTGGAACAGGAGGCCAGTTTGGCCGTTGTATGGATGACACGTATACACCGTAAAAAATCGAAAGAAAGGCATCATATTAGTCAGCCCATTAATAATGATAACCATCATGATCATAATAACAACAATAACAACGCACTGAAATCAGTTTTTAATTACTCATTCTCCAGCTTACATATAAAGACACGCATGCACACACACACACACACACACACACACACACAGAGAGAGAGAGTTGAGAGAGAGAGAGAGAGGGAGAGAGAGAGAGAGGAGAGAGAGAGAGAGAGAGAGAGGAGAGGGGAGAGAGGGGGGAGAGAGTGAGAGAGAGAGAGAGAGAGAGAGAGAGGAAGTGAGATAGAGAGAGAGAGAGATAGGGGAAAGGGGGAAGAAACCTTTAGGTAAACCTTTTTCAAGTTTGTGTCACAGGGCAGTGTATTGCTTACACCTATTCCAGAGAGACTTGCGCAACTTGCAGCAATGAGTATTGGAAGCTGAGCCAGATAAGGAGCACATGAAACAAAACGTGCCTTACACTCATTCAGCTGTTTGGTGACTCCCATATGACACTGACCAAACCAACAATGACATCGTGCTCGCACACGCTTACACACACACACACGAAAAATGTGTGTGTGTGTGTGTGTGTGTGTGTGTGTGTGTGTGTGTGTGTGTGTGTGTGTGTGTTTTAGGCAGTAGCATCTGATTCTACTTTGAGCCTGTAATTCAGACTTCAATTCTCTGCGTTTTTGATTTGATGAATGTTCTGTGTGATCAGATTTATAACCGAATCGACTTCAGTGAATCAATATCCATTTCGAAAGGAAACTAAGCCTCGCATAGGTTTCCAGATCCGGTAAAAGGCGATTTGATTGGCCAGCTGCAAGCAATATTGATAGGCGTGAAAACCCAAATCGAACACTGTTCGAATCTGCCAACAATCCCCTCACGTGAACAGGTGCAGCCAGTGCTTGAAACCACATTGGTGATGCCCTCAAGCCTCAACACTTGCTATGTCTGCCGCTTCATTAATTAAGCTAACTCAAACGATCTAATAGCGGGGGAAAAAACAAGCGCTAACCAACCTCTCCTCTGTCGTCATAGTAATGACTTGGCAAAGATTTGGGGGGGGGGGGGGGGGGGGGGGGGGGGGGGGGGGGGGGGGAGAGGGGATCAAAGATGAAGAAAATAGGAACATGAAATTAAGAAAAATATATCATAGATATGAAAACTCTTCCATAGCTGCATGAGGGAACCGTCGTTATCCCTTTCGAAGGCAGATCTATTTGTATTGCCTGTCAAATATGGACTGTGGTGTGTATCTCTATTTGACGCCAGAAGCTCAAACACACACACACACACACACACTCACACACACACACACACACACACATTTTCTGCCAGCGTCACTGATGTCAGTCATTTGTACCGCCTGTTTTACGGCTGTTTGCTGTTAGTTGCACAAGAATATAATTGCCGTAGTTGAAAATGCAAGTTAACATCTTTATAATACACACGCATATTAAACTTCAGTTCCAAACATGGGAAGGCAGAGGTAGGACAG
>JADBJO010005433.1:109105-138332 GCA_016801955.1 Conus betulinus
AAGAAGTGTTTTCGGGTCATGCGCAGTTCGTTTCACCATCTTTACCATTCAGCGAAGTTGGCGTCCTTTTGAAGTTACGAAAATGTCGAAACGTGGAGCAGAAAGTTCTGGACAAGATGCGAAAAAGAAAAAAAAAAAAAAAAACTTGGTCAAAAAGACCCGAAAAGAATACTCGGAAAAAATCCCCTGCGTACGACATTTGGCTAAAGGTGTAAATTGTGCAAAGGTGTACCACTTGCGTGTCCGACTTCACAATTTACCATGGTGGATGTGAAGCGTCACCTTGAGTCACGCAAGCACATGGATTCCTCTAACGTGCCGAATTCTTCCAGCATCACACAGTTTTTTTCAGACCGTAGACACCTCAAAAGGGGATGAAATGAAAAAAGGGGAAAGGGTTCGGGTTTCGGCTGAAGCATTGGTGGCCGGGATTTTTTGTCGAGTACATCATCGCTCTTAGCGCAGCCGACCATGCATCCCAGCTTTTAAGGAAGCATTCTTAGATTCGGAGATCGCCAAACAGTTCAAGAGCGGTCGAACGAAGACAACACACAGCGTGAGGACCCTTGCCATGGGGGGGACTGCAGAATGGACCGTTTGTGTTGGGAGAATGATGGAAGTCGAGGGGGGGGGAGGGGGCAAATTCTTTCCTGGTGGTGTGTGCGAGACTTGCAAAATTGCCACTGAGCTGATAGCCAACTCCTCATGCACAGTCAGTCAGCAACAGGGGAGAACATCTTTGAGGTTGTTTCTGGCGCACTATCAAGCCTTGATGTGCCATGGCAGAACTGCCTGTCCTTGGTTTGTGATAATACAAATGTGATGACTGGCAAGAACAAAGGTGTCATTGCATATGTTTGCATATGCGTTTCCAGTGTATTCTACATTTTCATAATTTGCAAAGATTCTTGTGACACTTAAAAGAGAAGGTTGTTTGAAGTCAAGTAAAGTTTACATAAATTGTGCGAATAATTTCATTGCATCGTGTTTTGTTTGATTACTCCTCTCTGAAAAAAAAAGTAAGTGTCGCGTTTGATTACCTCTCTGAAATTACACATTTCTGCCTCATAGAGCTTCAATTCTTACTCACTGGTCTTAGGGGGTTGGCAGATCTGGATATATTTTTATAGCCTACTCCAAGGTAGATATAATTGTATATTTGTATTGCCTGCTTCGAGATAGATATAATTGTGTATTTGTATTGCCTGCTCCAAGATAGATATAATTGTATATTTGTATTGTCTGCCTGTCCGCTGGGTCGGAACTCATAGGGAGACACGACTAGTTGTATCTACGCTCCTGGTGTCAAATAGACACACACCACAGTCTATAATGCCGTGGTGTTCTCACCACCAAGGGTGCAAAAAAGAATCCAATAGCACCCCCCGAAGCAGCCAGCGAAGAGTAGTAAAGGAAACCCAAACGAAAGTGGTGGGAGGAGGAAAAAGTTGCTGAAAAACTACAGATATTATGCAAATAGTATAAAATATAGGGGACAATCTTTGAGCCTACGCTTTAGGATCCACCAAAAGAATGCAAGGGAGATCAAAAGACAAACACAAAAGACAGACAGAAACAAATACAAATAACCTCGATTTAATGATAATCAAAACGAAATTGGAAATGAAATGAGGCAGGGAACAGTAAACAACAAACGGTAAACAAGTGGGGTAGTTTTTTGCTCCCATAAGGAAACCTAACACAGAGTAACTTTTATTCAAGACTGGCACAGCCTTTTTAAACTTGAATAAAGTCAAACAAATACAAAGACAAACAATCTAATAGTGGGGGAAAAACAAGCGCAGGCCAACAACTAAATTGTCTTCATAGTAATGACTTGGCAAAAACTTTGGACTTAGAGAGGGGGGGGGGGGGGGGGGGGGGGGGGGGGGGGGGGGGGGGGGGGGGGGGGGGGGGGGGGGGGGAGGGGGGGGGGGGGGGGGGGACAGGGGTTGGGGGAAGGAGGTTGAAGACGTAAAAACTGGGAACTTGAAATCAAGAAATATATCGAGATATGAAAACTCTTCACTGGCTGCATAAGGGAATCATCGCAATCCCTTTTAAAGGCAGATATATTTGTATTTTGTTTATTAGTTTGATTGTAATTTATGCACGTCGTCGTCTTAAATGCGAAGAGCCATTCCGTTTCATCGTGCTAACTTGTCAGTGTGGGCGTTACTCTGACCACATGTGCATGTTTACATTTACTTTACTATACATTTTATCAGATGGTACTCCCAGCAGGCGTATATTAGATAATGTACATTATTTCAAAGATTGATGTTGTTTTTAAGATTTCAGTACAAGAAAAGAACCCTTTTAGACACAGGAATTCTGTTGATGGGGCAAGAAACGATCAGCTTACATAATAAGAGTGGCTATAACTTCCTATATATTTAACCAGATCGAATACGAGAAACAAGAATAATCGTTCTTTTCATGATGAATGGATCATGTAAAATTATGACATTAAGAATGTTCATTACATGAATCGAATAGCATGAACGCACGCGCGCTTGTGTGTGTGTGTGTGTGTGTGTGTGTGTGTGTGTGTGTGTGTTGTTTTTTTTTATTTTATTTTATTTTCATTTCACATCTGTCTAATAATTTAATATTATTCATTTACTCATTTAATTTAGTTTTAGCGATTTATTATGTATTTTGTTTTAGATGTTCAAACATGCACACAAACAGTACCAAGCACAGATACCCTCAGTTTGCTTGGTATGAAAAGGGAATCTAACATGAGGCTGCGGACAGTAAACGGTAAATAATGAAGAAGTAGGATAGCTCTTGTTTCCATGGTGAATTAGATAACTCCAGATGAATGCTGTCTACGTCACTGAATCGCCTCACAAGAAATGACAACACAGAGTTACACACAACAAACAAGGAGACGTCCCTCAAAAAAGATGTCCCAAGCTTGCCCATATACGCTATGCTGTTCGTCCGTGTGTGTGTGTGTGATTATATTCAAAGTCCGTCTTACCCGTCTTTCGATCAATGCTAACTCTTACTTCTTCATTTATCCAGTGGTTGGTGTGTACATGTGTCGGGTATAGGGTATAAAGGCAAGTTTGGAACATCCTTTTTAGGGAGGTCGTCTTGTTTGTTGTGTGTGCTCTGTGTTGTCGTTTCTGCTGGGCCTTTCGGTGTCATAGGCAGCGTTCGTTTGGAGTTATGGGCGTGTATCTATTTCATCATGGGACCGAGAGTTACCCTACCCCCCCCCCCCCCCCCCCCCCCCAACCCCACCCCCCCCCCCCCCCCCCCCCCCCCCCCCCCCCCACCACCCCCCCCCCCCCCCCCCCCCCCCCCCCCCCCCCCCCCCCCCCCCCCCCCCCCCCCCCCCCCCCCCCCCCCCCCCCCCCCCCCCCCCCCCCCCCCCCCCCCCCCCCCCCCCCCCCCGTTTAAGATTTCCTTTCATTCCGACTGGCTGTGGTTGTATTAGGGGAGATAAGCGAGGCTGGACGAATGGCTTTGAGAGGGTAAGGAGGAAGCGACAGAAAACGGAGCTCGCTCGTACCTGGGTTATTAATGTCTGGGTAGAAGTTAGCCGAAAACAATCAAAAACAACAACATCGACAACAACAGATCCCACATGTAAATCCCATTACGGCTACTAAAATAGACAAAAAAGAAAACAAATGGGGGTAGAGGATGGGGTGGGTGAGGGAGGCCTTTTTTTTTTTTTTAACTAAACCCCAGATTTTGCAACCGGTCAAAATACGTACAAAAATAATTAGAAAGTTCATTTGTTTAATTCTAATCTTGTTCATCGATCTTCTCTCTCTCTCTCACCCTCTCTCTCTCTGTAGATAACAATACGCGCAAGCGCGATCACACACACACACACACACACACACACACACACACACACACACACACACACACATATGTGGACACAGAGACAAACATACGCGCACGCAAGCGCACACACACATACGCACGCACAAGTGCACCCACCTTTCCAATGAAAACCAAACAAAAAGTTCTCACATGTGAACATAACAGTACCTGAAGTAATAGGAAAGCCATGGTGAAACAAAGGGAGTGTCGTCTCTGAGACCTAATGACCTCAGGTTCTTAATATCTGAAGATATAACGACCTCAGGTTCTTAAGACATGTGTCTGAAGACCTAACGACCTCAGGGTTCTTAATATTTCAAGATATAACGACCCCAAGTTCTTAATATCTGAAGACATAACGACCTCAGGTTCTTAGTGCATCTACCATAAAATGAAGTACTAGAGAGGACTGTGAAAAATGCTGCTGGATATTCCTATCCCTAGTAATGGTTTATTCCAATTATTTTGATAACAGAAGAATGTTTGCATAGTGTCATATATATATTTCGTCATCCCTTATTTGGCCAGCAGAGAAGCATCTAGCTTTCATTGTTCCTTTTCTTCCCTTCGCCAAGGTAGTGTAGAGGTGAGTGTAACGTCCTGTTGGCCGGAGGCCCTTAATGGCATGGTGTCTGCACTGAGGTCATGGCAGACCTGTGCATATTGGGCTTCTGCAGCCTCATTTTCCTAGTCATGTATTCTCTATAAGCATCACACGGTACGCCTTGGACAATCAGTCATATCTGTTTCTCAGGTCACAAAGAATGGATGAAATAGCTGAACTGAGCTCCACTCTTCCACAGTATCCATCTCCACCAGCAGGAGAAGACTAACTGCTGCTGCTGGCCAGCTCAACCTTGCCGGCTTACCAGATGTCGTGTTGGTGAACCTGTTCAAGATGCTTCCAATCCCTGACCGAGGTCGTCTGGCGTGCACGTGTTTAAGGTTGTCCTCCATCATGCAGTGCTCCTCTGTGTGGGACTGACGTCACCATTCCACTTCGTGTGACGTGTACTGGCGTCAGCTCTCTGGGTCCAAAGGATAGGAGTATGGTTACAAAATATGGGGCATGTTTCCAGCGCACCACCATTGTTTTTCCACGTGGGACAATATCGCAGGAAGTTTGCGACATGTTGTTAAAGTTTACTAAGAGAGAAATCAAAATGAAACTAGTACTGCAACACAGTTTTCGCATCGCCAGCCCACGGGACCCCGTTCATTTTCCAAGGCACTCTGGGAACGAGCACGTTCATTATGTGATGAATATGATAGACACATTCAGTTCATCCACAAGCATTAGTTTTGAATTGCTTCATGGTGGTGTTGGTAGGTGTGGACTTGCAAGGAAATTGTACTGCGACCCCATGCCAGACAGATTTTGTTCCATGCTGACAGAGCTGGTATTGTTAGGACAATGGCCAGAACAAAAGATGGCAAAAGCATACGGTCTGTCCCCTACACCCACAGCGGCTCTAATTTCGAACTTTCATGCTCTGAGGAGGCTTACATTAGGCCTCCATAACACCAGTGAAGAACTGCTGCTAGAACTGTCTGATTCCTCGGGCAGGCGGAGCCCATTGCGCAGCCTTGTTCTCTATCACGTGGCCAAGAGAAAAAGTCGGCCAAAGGCTTTCCCGCAGTTGTCATCAGCTGCTTGGAGCAAGCTGACGTCAGCGTGTCCTTCTCTGTCAGTTGAATGTCATTTTGTTTGCCATCACATGCCCCCTCTAAGTCAAGTGATAAAACGGAAACGCCATTGGTCAAACTGAAAGTATGTTGTTGTGAGTACTCGGACACCGACAGAGCCGAGTTTGCTCAGGTGTGCAGACAACACAGTAACACCCTTCAATTCATCATCTCTGGCGAGCCCACGAATACTGGACAGGGTTCGCACAGGGCCCTAAAAGGCCCTAACCTTTTTGGGCAAAAAATAGGGGCCCCTAAAAGGCCTTAAAAATCAAAATGAAGAGGCTGGAGGCCCTAAAAGGCCCTAAAACCAGAACAGCCTAAAAAAAGATTCTAAAAAAACAACAACAACAACAACAAAAATCAAAAAAGTATGATAAGGAAATAAAAAACAAAAAACCGATTTTCATAATAGGTAAATGCCGAATCTACTGAACGATCATGGTGTAAAGTCGTTCAAGAGAAGTAACTCCACGACAAAGTAACTGTGCTGTCCGCCATCTTGGATTTACCATGTGTTGAACGAAGCAAGACCACGGTTTTTTCAACGAAATTTGACATTTCATAGAGAGTTTCTTTATAAGATTTCGTCAGTTTCACTCAGAAACATGGGGAAGTGCTTATTCCAAGATCTGTGGCTTGATAAATCTGAATATAAACTCTGGCTTCGCCAAGATAACTTAGACAAATATCGGTTCTATTGTAGTTTTGTAAGAAGGGAAAAAGGCCTTCAAACTCACTAAAAAAGGGAAGAAACATTCACTGATTCAGACTTGGAGAAGGCGAGTGCTCCAGCGGCAATGTCCTTAAATATTTTTTTTTTAAAAGATCGGGACAGTGGGCAAAGCTTCAAGTAATACTAGTACATCAACAAGTTTTTGCTCAGAAAAGCACTTGTTGCTGGTCCTTCGACATGTTCTAGTGCTTCTACTGCAACTTCGTTTGGCCCTACTGCCCCTCTAACACCCCCGCTCATTCCCTTCACCCCCATATTTGAATCACCAGCATCCTAACACAACTACATGATTACACCAGTCCACACCTCAACTGCAACCCACTATATGTATTCCATAAATACACACACCCACTCACACCACATTAACTTGCAGTGCACCCCCCCCCCTTTTTTTTGTCCCCCCCTCCCACCCTCACTGACCACTTCCTTTCCTTTGTCCACATTATGTTCCCCCACCCCACCCCTCTGTGTACAAGTATTCTAAGGGGTTTGTGTCTCCCCTCTACATACATTAGGTATGCATAGATGTATGTACATGTTTGTCGGGTGTGTGTGTATGTTTTTGTTTTTTTTTTTAACACGGATTCCCATATATGACCACTGTCATTATTACCACCACTCATAAGATGTCCTGTGTGTGCCAATCTTTTTTTTTTTTTTTTTGCATATGTATGTGTGTGTGGATGTGCCTGTGTACGTATGTATCTGTGTGGGTGTATGTACATGTGTGTGCGTGCATGTATCATGCATGCGTGTGTGTGCGTGAGACAGTGATGATTTCACCTGTGACAACCATCACCATCAATCAGTCGTTGATCATTACCCCACTTGCCCCCCTCCCCCCCCCCCCCCCCCAAGTGTTTTTTTTTTTTTCTTTTTTTTTTTTGTTTTAACTCAACTGGCATTATCATGCCAATGCTATCATGCTATTTCACTTATGGCAATGATCATCATCCTATATCACTGTTTGTCCCACTTACGACAATGACCAATTATCCATCAATCATTTTTTTAATTTATCCTTTTTTTCTCCCCCACCCCCCACCGGCATTACTACATCAATGCCACTGCAGTATTTCACTTATGACAATGGTCACCACCCTATAGTACTGTAGATCTCATCTCGGTGATCAACATCCATCAGTCATTGATCATTTCCTTTATTCCCCACTGGCATTATCGTACTTGCCAATACACTATCCTACTCCTTATCCTACTGTCTTGTTTGCAATTGAATTTTATACACTTGTTTTATATTGCAGGTCTCATTATGGTATAGAGAGGAGGAAGAAAAAAAACGAAAGAGAAATAAGTAACTAAATAATCAGTCCTAAAAGTTTTCTCAAAGAAAAAAGAGTTGGAAAAGAAATGAAATTTGCACCTGGTTTTGGGCCACATGGTTGACCACATGTTTCTAGGTAGACTGAACAAAGACCGATAGGCCTTTGTGACTAGAATGTGGCAAGCCACCATGCAACCTACTTTTCACCTGTGGACACTTGTATGAAATGAAGGAATTCTGGTTTGATGTTTCTGAAATATGGTTTATTCAGAATGTGAGATTTTTTATTGTGTGTTGTATTGGTAAGGCTTGTGCTGACTTTGTCCATGTATATTTGATTTGATTCTGAATTAGGGCAAGATGCTCTCAAAGATATGATGGGGTTGTATTCATTGTTTGGTATAATTCTTGTGGAAAACAATATAAATGTGCTGGTAAATAACAGAGGAGTAAAATGGAGAAGTGAGATATCTGTTGGAAATTATGATCTTTGGGTTGGGAAATTAATATTGGAAGGGCGCAGGAGCGACCAAAATGGGGTGATATGAGGTGTTGTGGGGAACACACCTCGTATCAAAATTGTTGGGTACACTGTGACATGGAGATGTGACATAGTGTCAATAATAGGTATTGAGTAGGAAATGCTCAGTAGCATTCGGTGTATACTTTGATTTTCCTCATGGGAAAAATCTTGTACAGACAAAAGATAGCACAGGATGACAAAGCAATTCATGACCATGCTGTTTGGCAAAATGGCAGGGTTGTGGAACATGTGGCCAGAGACGAAGGGAAAATTTCCATGGGGCATGGTGACATGCGACTCATTGACTGGGTTCCCTATTGTAAAAGCAGAGGACTAGAGAAAGTCAGTTTATTAGCATATTTATTTCACATTGTTTTCATTTTTTTTGTAACATGTGTTTGTTGATTTGCAAGTGTATTTTTAATTTTGTTAAGATGTTATGGTTTGTAGTTTAACTTTTCTTTTCAGCCATAGTTGTCCTTTCAGGATGATGTGTAGCCAGTGATTTACTTGAAGAAATTAATGTGGAGAGAGATCAGACAGAAAAATCACTTATGTGTTTTGTGTTTTTTCAGACGATTTTTTTTCTTTTGGCTTGAGACCCTTGGTTTTGTTCTGGTGGTTAGTACTGTTTTCTTATTTAACTCCGAAAAGGCTCTCTAAGACTCATAAAGATTAAAAATTTCTAAAATCACTCTAAAATTCTGTAAAACTCTAAAAGTTCTTGGGATCTCAGCTGTTTTTTTTTTTTATCTTTCATGTGGTTGGGTATGGATAGGCCATACTGTTGGAAAAGGAATATTTTGGGCTGATCTGGGAAAGTTTTGTTTCTTTTGTTCTCCTTTATTATTCTCTGGCTTAGTTAGTTCCTATTATTCAAATAAACGCTTTGTTTTGTTTACTCTGTTTGTGGACTCCAGTCTGTTATAGTGGAAATTTGTTTGAGTAGTTAGAAACAAAGATACTTAACAAGCACGCACCTCACCCAAAATTGTAAACCAAGGGAAGGGAGGGTTATCAAGAGTTTCGTTCACTGGAACTGAAGAAATTTAAAACCCAAAGGACACGGGTTGCAAATCAGTATGACCTTCTTCAGTCAGGACAAAGATATCGATCGGTTAAATGCAGAAGTGTCAGATTTAAACAAAGTTTTTATTCCCTGTCCATTGATTTTATGAACCGAGGAGATGTTTAATTGAAATCCAAATTCCTTTATATGAAATTGAATGTATGTCATATGTGAGAAAATGGGTAATGTGACTAAATTATTGTTTATTTGCTGTGAAGGTGTGTGACCACAAATTAATTTCTCAAATTGAGATAATAATTTAAACTTGACTTGACTTGACTTGACTTTACAAAAATGACCATCATCCTACACCACTGTGGATCATACCTACACCTTGACCATGATCATCATCCACCCATCTTTGAACACCTCCCCCATTCCCCCACCAGCATTTTACACCAATGCCACAACATTATCCCACTTTACAACAATTATCATCATCCTACAGTACTGTTTACTCAAATCATACATGATCATCACCCATCAGTCATCTACCCCTACCCCCTCCACCCTTTTCTCAATCTGCAATATTGCACTAATGCCACCTTATTATTCCACTTACCACAATGACCATCATCCTACAGTACTATTGATCTCACCCATGCCAATGAGCATCACCCACAGGTCATTGATATTTTCCTTTATCCCCCCAACTTGCACCATCACCACTACATTTTCCACTTAATAACAATAGCCATCATCCTATGGTACTATTGATCTAAAATGATTACCATTTCTCGGTTACTGAAAATACTCCAATCCAGTGAACACCTTCATACTGCACTATATATGGAAATGACGAAGCTGACCAATTGACAAAGGAATGAGGACAGCAGCCCCAACTGTAAAAGGTAGCCTCCTTGGAATAAATCAAAAGTATTTCCAAGAGGACAAATGGGAGGATGACTTGAGCACTGGACTGTTCTCAGTGGACTGTTCTCTCCTTCAACCAGAGGCAGTGTGTGCTAGTCAATCAAGGACAAGGCAGTTGTTAGTCAGGTGGAAAGAAAGCATACGCCTACTTTTTTCTTCATCTTGTGACTTGTATTCCTAAGACTTCCGCCTTGTGTGTGCTGCAAGAAACACTGTGTTTACTCTAGCCATTGTAAAAGATTTCTTTGTTTTCATACGGATATGGAATTGACAAGATTCATACCAGAAAGTGATTAGGTACTTGCTGAATGGAGGTCTTTATTGGAGAAAATGGCATTTGTGGGAGGCAATGGTGAGCACTTTTCAACATTTTTTCGTGTGCCCTGATGGCCCTATTTTTGTCAATTTTAGGCCATAAAAAAGGCCCTAAAAGGCCCTATTTTTTTTCTTGAAAGTCTGTATGAACCCTGCTGGAAGAGAACGGCATGAATGTTCCAGTCTGAGAGATGTCACATGTATGCCACTTCTATGGCACCGCATCCAGGCCGCTGTGATAAAACTTCCAAAATTTGTACAGAGAGACAGACAACTAGCTAAAGAGACAGAGGTTTCTGTGGATTTTCAATTTGGTTTGGGCTTCAAGACTGTCCACTACATACACTGTCTAATAAAAAGCAGATGAGAAAGTTTCCTGCCTTCATTTTGCCTTTCATCAAAAAAAAAGTTTTTAGTGTGTGTGTGTGTGCGCGCGCGCGCGCGTGTGTGTGTGAGAGAGAGAGAGAGAGAGAGAGAGAGAGAGAGAGAGAGAGAGAGAGAGAGACAGACAGACAGACAGACAGACAGACAGACAGACAGAGAGAGAGAAAGGTTAGTGTGTATGTTGAGGTTTGGTTGAGAGACACTGACATAGTTTTATTGACATTAGCTTTAACAGCCTTAGTGCCGAGGGGAATAGTTCAGCTTATGATTCAAGAAATAAAATGATACGAAAACGGACGAAGAAAAATAAACCCAAAATAAAGGTAGATAATCAATCTTAAACAATTGAATTGATCACAATTTTCAATTCTCTGTGCTACATTGCGCACACAAAATGAAAAGAAAAAAAAATAACCAAACACATGATCATCCAACTGTTTTAGACATATTAACTAACCAGCCAAAAACACTTTCAGTAGCCTTTCCACAGAATTTCTTTGTTTGCCTTTGTTCAAAAGTTAATGTTATTAAGAGAGCATTGCTTTCTTCCTAACTCCGTTGCTTCTACAATATATTCAGAGAGAGAGAGAGAGAGAGAGAGAGAGAGAGAGAGAGAGCCTGCACAGTGACAAAGGAACAAATGTGACCTTCCATCACGAGAGAGAGAGAGAGAGAGAGAGAGAGAGAGAGAGAGAGAGAGAGAGAGAGAGAGAGAGAGAGAGAGAGAGAGCCTGCACAATGACAAAGGAACAAATGTGATCTTCCATCACGAAATGAAACGGTTGTCACCTCAGAGCATTTGCTGCTAGAGGCCAAATAGGTCAGTAGGGGTGGGTAGATATCGATTTTTTTTTTGTCAATTATAATAATGTGAACCTTTCTGCACTTGACAACATCACTTAGGTAATACATGTAATATGTAGCTTCTTTTGTTATGAAAATCACTCTTGAAAACACATACCTCCATTAAATGATCAGTAACTGTGATTCAGTTTTCCTTGATTTTCTCTAAAATGGATGGCCAGAGGTGTATCTTCTTCTAAATATCATATCTCAAAGTAAATACCCAATTTGAATGCGGTTTTCACTATTGGAAAGGGCACAAAAAATACATTCAGTAAATTGAAAAACCAAAAAATGACCGAGAGGTACAAGAGACTTGTTTCGTGATGGAAGGTCACAAATACCTATGACTGTAATGCAGGCTATAAAAATGTAAAATAAAAATACTTGTACAAAGCACTCCTGCAATTAGAGGTCCTTATAAAAAAAATAGGTAGGTAACAAAAAGAACCTGTAAAGAAAGGTACATGTACTTGTTACAAGAAAGACCTGTACCAAGATTTATTTGTAACGAAAGAGATCAGTAACAAAACTGACGGCAACAAACAGCACCTGCAATGCAAGAACCTTGTGACAAAACGGCGTGTAACGAAAAGGGCGGACCCCGGATAAAAACATTTGCGAAAAACACTTTTTTTCATTTACACTTTTTGAAGACACATAGTGGTAGCCCATGATCATCTGTGTTTGAAGGTTTACAAAAGGTACTAATTGCAAATTCACCTAACCAAACACTTCTCTTTCTGTCCTCCTTAGAAGCACTTTCTCTTTTTTTTTCCTTCTGTTCTTCGTACATGTTAACAAGATTAACATGATTAGCTAGAACAACGAAGAGCAAGTTCAAGATTCTTCAAGATAATTTGTTATTTGTCTTTCACACACATCGACTGACAATACACTGCAAACTCTTGCACCAAAAATCCCTTTTCGTGCCTTTCATAAACGTTTTGATAATATGTAACGTATACAGATAAATTCCAGTGGCCTGCATAGTGAAATCTTCCTTAAATTTCGAAGAGCGAATCTTTGCCGATTCTGAATGGAAAGGACAGACCTGCTGTGATTTCCATTCAATCACCGCGTTCGTTCCTCCAGCAGTTCAGGCTGGGCTCAAGTGTAGACAGGTCAAAAACAGTAACAGGGACAAAGCAGGCTGGTTGGAAGGGGTCTCCCCCGCGAGCCGAGCAAAAACTGCTGGTAGAGGAACATGGTTATTGAACTGAAAAGCGACGGTGGGCCTGTCTGTCTGATGCTTTCCATTCCGATTTGGTAGGCACAGTCTGTGAATTTTAATGAATAAAGTTTAATATGCTGGCCATTGGAATTTACCTGTACAAAACTAAATGATTACAAACTCATAATCTTTTTAATGACTTTTTCATATAAAATTACCTGCAGTAACAGTATGGCTTCATTTTCGTCAGTAAAACAGACTAATGTAAAACCTGGCATGAAAACGAGTTACCTTAACTGCACAGATGCTTAAAGCAATTAAATGCACAACATAAAGTTGTGTGTTGCTTATTAGAATTCTAACGCTGGAAATGTGTCAGATTGTCTTCGAAATAAGCATGATCGCAAAGGACGTTAAAAATGTTTGGATCTATGTCCATACACTGGTTTTCGATACCATGGATCTCGTAACGGACAGTACATCCTTAAACTTTTGCACAAAAACTGTCTTTTTCCAGGAACTGTCGTGAAGAATATGTACATCTTCATAGTTGTCAACAAGGGCTGCTTCCAAAATTTCTTCTGGAATAAAATGCCACTGATTTGCCAAGAACTGCCTCAAGCCCAGGTAGGGTTTCCTTTTGAACTCTGGCTTGCTTTCCACAGCTGTTGTTTCCACGTCTATCACTGGTTCGAAATGCGAATCAATGTTCTGAATGTAAATGTTGGGCAGACCTGTTAGTGTTGTCTCATCCTGTGTCTTAAGTGGGCTGTATGTAAGCCATTTGTAGCTCCCTGATCCCGCAAGCTGGGTGTAGACAGGAACGTTTAATGACAGTATGCATGCCAAAGCTATATTTCTGTTTCTGTCCCCCACACGCCAGGACTGGACATTCTGGATTCTTCAGTGTACCTGTCAATGGGATCCTTCTGAATATGTGAAAGCAAATGACTGTTTTGATTCAGGAATTCAACTACTTTTCCTCTCAGCTTGATGTGAAACGTCCGGACCCCAAACACAACGAAACTGAAAGTTCTAAACAAGCAGTTGCCATCCCTCTCATCGATGGTGTTTTTGTGGGTTTAGAACTTCTTGAAATCTTTCTTTTTCTTTAGAGCGGTTTAGGTACAACATTTTTGACATCCAGGCCAAAGAGACTAGCTTTTCTCTTTCTGCCAGTTGTTTTCTACAGGTTCAAGCTCAAAGGTATTGTCTGTTGTGACTCCAGCAAATAATTCCTCTCCCTCAAACTGCGGCTTCTCTCGCGTTTCCTTTTCTTTGGAGGAAAGGACTTCTCTGCTTGCGGGGGCTCTTTTTGAGTAAAAAACCTTGTCTCTGTCTTCTGACAGGACTTCTTCTGAACTGCAGCTTCTTCACCGTTTTCTTTTATGTGGAGGAGGGATTTTTTTCCTCCGCCCGGTGCTCATTTTGCGTGAAAAGCTCGTCTCTTTCTTCTGATTGTTTTCCATTTGGATCGGTCAGATATCTTTTCAGCCTGCTGCCATTCACAACTTTAGCATAACCTTTGAGTTTGTAACTACCTTTAGTCAACACTGATTCAATTTTGTATGGTTCCACCCATTGACTTGACAGTTTTCCTCCTTTTCTTCCAGTTTTCTTGTTGTGTGTAGAAGTACGTCATCTTCTTGAAAACGAAACTGGCCTTCTGGCGGCCATTCTTCACAGCACACCACATGGACATCAGATAAGTCTCTTTTCGTTCTTTGTTTGTACTGTCCTAAATGTTAAATGTGATTTTTTTTTTTTTGCTTGAAAGAGACCTAAGAGGTCGAAATGCATAGTGTCTTGTCCTGTGCTTTGTTTGTCAATGTCCTTGGCGGCAACTAACCACCACTCTTTCTAAATGAAACTCTGGAAGTGTAGAATCGTATCTCTTTTTTGCTTGCTTTTTTGAGAACTTTTGATACTGTCACGAGCATCTTTTCTCCAGTTGGCTAGTTGCAGAAAACTGTCGGCTCGTGCTGACAGAGACTGTTCATTGGTCAGGTCCCTGGTGTCTTCTTCTGCTGGCAGTCTGAGTTCTATTGGCAGTCTTGCTTTTCGCCCATAGACCAGAGAAAATGTGTCTTTCTTTGTCACTTCGTGTTCTGCTGTTCGATATGCAAAGAGAGCGTATGGGAGCTTGATATCTCAGTCACTGCTTTTCTCATTGACCAATCCTGACAGCTTATGGCACTTTGTCTTGTTGAATCGTTCGACCTGACCACCCGTCTGAGGATGGTAAGGAGATGCAACACGGTGGTCATTTCCCCTGCTGATGCAGAACTGATCATTTAGCTGAGTGCAGAAATCACACCCTTGGTCAGTAATCAAAATCCGTGGAGTGCCATGGGTGCATACAAACTCTGTGAAGTGACTGAGTGCAGTCTGAGCACATTTGTCTGGGATTAGTTTGGCTTCCGCCCACTTTATAAGGTAGTCGGTGAAGTCAAGGATGAAGCAATTTCCTGAAAAAAAAAAAAAGGAAACATTGACAGAATAAGATTAAAGGCAGAGACTGAGGTATGCTGGTGGTACTGTGATTTTCACATCAGTCTCCAATACCAATAGTTTGTGTTCAAATCCCTCTCGAAACAAAAGATAAATAAATAAAGGTGTGAAGTGCATTTATTCTGTGACAAGCAGGCCAATTGTCAGTAGAAAGTGACCGGAGATGATGTTTGCTTGTGTTGCAGTGCAATTCCTTTGTGCAGGCACTTTAATTTGTCTTCTTTTAGAAAGACACTGAAACATGACACTCCCTTACCCCCTCCCCCCTGAAGTAGTCAACCCGGGAACCAGCTAATAGTACAAGTCTGTATTTTCCTCCCTTCCCTGTACTCATATCCCTACCTAAGAAGCTCAGCACAGTGTGAGTGCAAATGTGTGTGTGTGTGTGTGTGTGTGTGTGCGTGTGTGTGTGTGTGTGTGTGTGTGTGTGTGTGTGTGTGTGTGTGTGTGTGTGTGTGATCATTCTTGATATTAACATATCTTGGCCCCCCTCCCATATTTTATGTAAACGCCTAGGCCTTATGATGGAGTAGGCATAGGCAAATGCTTGGTATTCTTCTTCTTCTTCTTATATTATTATCATTATTACTATTATCATTAATATTATTATTATCTTTGCCCTTTTTCCAGGCTCTCATTGTGCGTGATTTTCCCCCTTTGTTCTATGTTTATTTTATGCTATATTGTTTATGCAGGGTATTGTGCATGCGAATGATTTTGTGGAAGCGCTTTGATTTGCATTCATACAAGATTCAGCGTTATATAAATTTCATGCAGTGGTTGTAGTAGTGGTGGTAGTAGTAGTAGTAGTAGTAGTAGTAGTAGTAGTAGTAGTAGTAGTAGTAGTTCAGTTCTGAAAGAATGAAGAAATTTGAAAGAGAGCAGATGTCTGTCCGAGTGTCTGCGTGTATACCCAGTCCAGCCTGTGTACAACGATTACTCTTAGATCTTTTGCCGGACTTTCATGAAACTTGGCACAGAGATGAAGAGTGACAACACAATTAGTACTGATTAATTATCTTGACCTGAAATTAAAGGTCAAGGGCGCTAGAAGCTAAAAATGGCAAACTTTCACTCTGGCCTTTTCTCGGAGACCTTTCAAGTACTGTTCCTCAGTTTTCAAACAGTCGTCACACTTAACAAGAGCAATCTAATAATGTCACGTTCTGTGATGTTCAGCCAGGGTCAATGTCACAATGGGCGTGATTCTGCATGACTGAACAGTCATATCTCTGAAAGTTTTGATGAGATAATATACTTTTTTTGGTGACAAATTCAAGATGAGCTTTTTCTTAGAGTCGCTTCAACCATGTACCTCAGATTTTGCATAGTGGTCACACTTGAGCTATCTAATCATATTATGTTCTGTGACACTGTCCTAGTGGTCACACTTGAGCTATCTAATTATAGTATGTTCTCTGTGACACTGCCTAGTGGTCACACTTGAGCTATCTAATTATAGTATGTTCTGTGACACTGCCTAGTGGTCACACTTGAGCTGTCTAATTATAGTATGTTCTGTGACACTGCATAGTGGTCACACTTGAGCTATCTAATTATATTATGTTCTGTGACACTGACCAGGATCCATTTCACAATGTCAGGTTCATGCATGACTGAACATAGCCATATTATCTCTGAAGGTTTGTTTGTTTGTTTGTTTGTTCGATGAAACCTTTTATTGTTTGGTACGTTTATATACAACATATATCAATGACAGCTCAACGAACCATGAAATTTTGTCATCGGTATGTTTCCAAATGTGATAATTTTTTTTCAAAAACTTTAAAATTGGCTTTGTCATGGAAGCTCTCTCTCTCTCTCTCTCTCTCTCTCTCTCTCTCTCTCTCTCTCTCTCTCTCTCTCTCTCTCTCTCTCTCTCAAACTTTGCACAGCAATCAGACTTGATGACTTCTATCTTTTGTTTCTTTTCTAGAACTGGAAGTACACCAATAAAGCTTTTCTATCCTGTTATTCTTCTTTTTATTATTATCGTTTAATATTATTAGTTTGTTTTCCGCGGACCAAACCAGGACTTGTTTCCTTGGCTCGTTTGGGCACATGACTTGTTTAATACTACTGTGTCTATGGTTTTCCACCCCTCCCCTCCCCTAACACTTGAATGGTACCACCCTACGGAATAAATACCCCCCCCCCCCTTCTCCCCATAGGTACTGCAGACTGAAGCAGCATCTGCACAGGAAGCTCCAGCCTTCCATGTGATCGACATGACATTGTGAAGATATAAATGATAGTTCGATAGCCCTGGTACTGATGGCCACGTCCTGAACTGCTGCAGCTTCAAACAGATTTACCGGTAAAAGTAATCCACATCGGAATCCTTGTCTAAGCTGGTACCTGCTTCACTTTATTGACCCATATCACCGTGTTCCTGTCATGGGCGTAAAATTAACTTAATACCTTTCTTGTATATGTGTGTGTGTGGTACAAATGATGGCAATGATGCCGAGTTCAAGCGCCAGCAAGTCCTTCTTTAACTGACCTTCATTCGTTTCCTCCAATGGACAGACAATATCCATGCCGATCTGCTGAAATGCGTGCCCCGACACTCGGACAGGGTGCAAAGGTGCCATGGCCTTTTGAAGCTGCCCTTTTCTTTGGCATGTGTCACAGTTTGCAAAAAAAAAAAAAAAAAAATGTCTTCACGTCACAGTAGCTTCTTGGCCGGTAGAACCTTTGACCCCATCTGACACCACACACACACACACACACACACACACACACACACACACACACACACACACAGAGAGAGAGAGAGAGAGAGAGAGAGAGAGAGAGAGAGAGAGAGAGAGAGAGAGATGTGTGTGTGTAATGTAAAAGGATATTTATATAGCGCTTTACCTCGCACGAGCTCAAAGCGCATATTACAGAAAAAAACATAATGAAATACTAGTTCTAATACAAAGCGCACACACACACACACACACACACACACACACACACACACACACACACACACACAGAGGCGCACGAGCGCGCCAACACCAGCAAACACGCACACAGTGACAAGTAGATATCATTAATCAGTCCGAGGGAAAAGATGTGGTCTTCAGGGAGCTTTTAAAAGTCTCCAAAGAGTCCGTATTACGCCACGTGTTACGTGTTACGCCACGCCACACGTGTTACCTCTGTCTGTGTGTGTGTGTGTGTGTGTGTGTGTGTGTAAAATATTAGGATTACTCTCATTAAAGCAGCTCTAGCCGTGGTAATGGTCACAAGGTCACGACGAACAGATTTTGGTGTCTTTTCAGAGTGGCGGTGCAAAGAACAAGTGCCGCACGCAGTTGGTGAACTGTCTGTCTTCTGTCTTGTTAGCATGACACAATAATTTACTTCACTTTACTTTCGTGACGTTGTTTGTAAGTAGCAAACGAAGATGGTGTGGCTAGACACTTCTCGGAATTATGGTGTTTGAAATCTGTGCCAGTTTTGCTGTTTTATAGACCTTGTGGTTTTTCAACAGTTTAACTTTACAACACATGTGAGCTCACGCAAAAACGCGTGTCAGAAAGAGCAAAAGAGCTTTGCCCAGAGAAAAAAAGTTGTATGTCTCTGGTCACACACGACCCTACCTAATTTTCCCTGTTGACCCTAGACTTTTTTTCTTTTGTTCTCACTAACACACACACACACACACACACACACACACACAGAGTCAAGCTTATATCGAAAGTGGATTTTGTGGAAGACGCAAGTACCATGCTTTTGGAAACTACAGTAAATTGACGCTGGCAGTGAATACTTTTATTTTAGCTGCAAGTGTACGCCAGGATTGCAAACACAGTTTGAGTCGTCTTTCTCCTTCTTGAGACAAACCGTTTTTCTTCCAGCAGAAGTAAGATTTTGTCGTTTCTGTGCTAAAAAAAAAAAAAAAAAAAAAAAAAAAAAATCCGACCTACTCTATTTTTTTCAGCCATGTTAACGTGAAAACAACAATACTTTTTTGCCTTTGGTAAGGGTTGCGTTGTTTATCAGACTAATATTTTTATGCAGGGTCTACTTGTAAAGCAGTATTGGTTAAAAAAAAAAAAAAAAAGGGGGGGGGGGGGGGGGGGGGGGGGGGGGGGGGAGCAGGGAGGAGGGAATAGATAGCAAAGACATCAACACGCCGATAAAATAGAAATGGATGATCATTGTACTTATGTCTCGTTCACACCCAGGTGGCCGCCGTGTTGATGGGCGTGGACACTGAGTAGCGCTTCGTCCTGCCTTCTGTGGAAAGAACTCGCCGACTGTCGCCTTGTCGATTCTTGTAAAACAGATCTTTGCTCTCAGAAGAAAGAACTTCTTGCTGTCTCTTCGAAAAATTTCTTTTTGTTGTGTCAGAATTCTGTTTAATTCTGTCTGGTATGATCTTTTCTCCGACGTACATCTTCAGTTCATCCATCTTGGCAGCATCCATGTCGTTCAGAGACCAATCTCAAACTGAACCCCGAGAAACATTGCCGGAAATTTATTCTGCCAATAATTCATCCACCAAATTGTTCAGTTTATACTCACGCCAGATTATAATGACCCCCTCGTTGCATTTGCGTAGCACACTGACTGGATTGTTTGGTAGTTCTGCGCGCATTAGTAGATCTGCACAGCAATATAGGTCTCCATGTCGATAGATCTATGTATAAACTTACTTTATTACTGAGTTTTGTAAATGCACAGTTTCTGCAGGGTTTGTCTGGTTTGATTGATTTTTACTTTTTAAACTTTCATTTATTTCATGTTTTGGCTTGCTTGTTCTTATGTATTTAGGGTATGTATGCTTGTATGTCTCTGTGTGTGAGTAGGGATGCTGATATGGTTCTCAAACATTGGACAGAAGTTCAGACCAAAGTCAATCATCGACCCAGGATCCTTTCAAGCATGTTTTATAGTGGAGATCTATCGACCTGCATCATCCCGCACGCTGCGAAACTGTCAAAATAATGATACGGGAGACCTGTTGATGCGGAGATCAACCAACATGACTGTACCCATCCTGCATGCCACCAGAGCCAGATAGTTTGGCTAGTTTATTTCAGATAGGCATATTTTTCAAAACACATGCAAGGTTCCAATAATGAAAGTTTACTGCCAAGTCTGATAACTTTTCCTCAAAGCACACCCTTGTAACATTTAATGAATTATTTCGTGTAAAAAAAAAAAAAAAAAAAGAAGATAAACTATCATTTCGTGTAAAACATAGTCTGAAAAATCTTATTGATTACTACATAAAAATTCTTTGATTCCTTGTTTTCAGAGCTCGGTTGCTGAACTTTTTGGCTTGAGCATAGACGACTTAGCTAATGCCTTGGCCGTGTCAGCGTCTGCTAGAAGTCCTGCGACATGTTCCAGTCTTTATGCGCTTTTATCGTAACTTCACAGTCTGAAAACGGATGTCGTTTAGCCGACAAACGAAGCTGTGCTCCGTGCAACTTGCCGCAATGACAGGACTTTGACCAGAGACCGCAATAGTGGTCATTAACAATTCGTTTTCTACTTAATATCATAATGACAGTCTGCATTAAACAGTGATAGTTGTAGAAAAAGCAGCAGCCTCAGCAATAAAACAAACTTATGAAACAAAAATCCACCAACCAACAAAAGTGATGATGATGATGATGATAGGCGCAGTTCCAAATAAATTTAGCCCAACTCGCCGTGTGCTAACCCAACACGCACGCTCACCTCAACATGTGCATTCACACTAACAGACAATTATAATATACATACTACTACTACTAATGATAATAATAATAGATATTTTGAAATTCATCGACTGAAATTTCTACAACCAGTGTGTTTTAAAAAGAAGAATATTGGGATGGATGAATGATTATCAAGATACGTATATATACTTACAAATCAAACATAGTAGCAACTAAAATTGTCACAGGAGTCATTTTTCGACTGGTGTCAATATTGTACGTAACCATGGGAGTCAATATTCTACAGAAGGCTTCAATAATTTCCGTAGAGAAAACCTGTAGAAAACTGAACTGGTTCACTTTTCTCCGGAGAAAAAAAGAACCAGAGAGTCACATTTCTACGGAGTCAATAACGTCTCCGTAACACCGGCACTGTCCTGTTGAAGAGCGGGAGGAGTGAAGGCCCGGGGGGCTGGATGTGCAGGGTGGCTAGCCATGTGCTGTCTGGGGTGGGGGAGGAGGAGAGGGGTGGCTGGGGGGGGTGGACAGGTTCAGCATTGCCTAACGTCTCCTTGACAGGAACCTCTGCACAATAGCACCCTGGGTAGTCAGCTGGCTGAAAGGATTGCCCGATTGAGAGAAAGGGGGGTGGAGGCTGGGGGACACACACACACACACACACACACACACACACACACACACACACACAACACACACACACACACACACACACACACACACACACACACACACACACACACACACACACACACACACACACACACAGGGCACACACACACCACACACACACACACACACACACACACACACACACACACACACACACACACACGCATGGAGAAAGGAAGGGAGGAGGATGAAGACGATTGAGTAAGCAAGTTGCGAGGGGGAGTAGAGAGGGAAGGAGGCTGGAGGGGGGACAGAGGGAAAGGGGGAGAGGGCGACAGAGGGGAAGGAGGGAGTGTGACAGAGGGGGAAGAGGGAGGGCGACAGAGGGGAAGGGGGGGCGGAGGGAGGAGAAGGAGGGAGGGGAAGGAGGGGGGACGACAGAGGGGAGGGAGGGGGCGACAGAGGGGAAGGAGGGAGGGCGACAGAGGGGAAGGAGGGAGGGCGACAGGGGGAAGGGGAAGGAGGGGCGACAGAGGGGAAGGTAGGAGGGAGGGGGGAAGGAGGGAGGGCGACAGAGGGGAAGGAGGGAGGGCGACAGAGGGGAAGGAGGGGGCGACAGAGGGGAAGGAGGGAGGGGCGACAGAGGGGAAGGTAGGAGGATAAAGGAGGGGAAGGAGGGAGGGCAACAGAGGAGAAGGAGGGAGGATGAAGGAGAGGAAGGAGGAAGGGAGACAGAGGAGAAGGAGAGAGGGCGACAGAGGGTAAGGAGGGAGGGGGACAGAGGGGAAGGAGGGATGATGAGGGATGGGAGGGGTGGACAGGTTCGGCATTGCCTAACGTCTTCTTGACAGAAACCCCTGACAGAACACACACACACACACACACACACACACACACACACACACACACACACACACACACACGAGAAGAAAGGGAGTGGAGGAGGGAAACACAGTTGAGTAAGCAAGGTGCGAGGGGAGTAGAGGGGGCTGGGGAGAGGATACAGAGAAGGAGGGAATGCAAAGACAAACAATGGGGAGGAGGTTTCAAAGAGGGGAGGGGATGGGGAAGGGAAGGAAGGGAAGTTTGCGATGTCTTCAGCGAGATGGCATTCTGCAAGACAGTCTCTCTCTCTCTCTCTCTCTCTCTCTCTCTCTCTCTCTCTCTCTCTCTCTCTCTCTCTCTCAGTGACGTGTGTGTGTGTAACGCAGAAATAGTGTGTGTGTGTGTGTGTGTGTGTGTGTGTGTGTGTGTGTGTGTGTGTGTGTGTGTGTGTGTGAGCGCGCATGTGCACACGCGCACGTGTGCGTGCGTGTGTGTGTGTGTGTGTGTGTGTGTGTGTGTGTGTGTGTGTGTGTGTGTGTGTGTGTGTGTGTGTGAACACAAGCGTTAACATGCGAGTTGGCATGCGAGCGCTTACATGTGAACACAAACGCTTACATGCGAGCTTAAGCGGGTGACACACGAGCCTCCCCGCCCGTACGCTTCGGAAGTACCGGTCGAACCTAATTCCAAACGTACCGTCTGTCATAGGCTAGTGAACGTACATCTCAAACGGACTTCGGCATCCAGTTAAACCCGACCGCTCGAGATAGACCGTGATCTATTCGAAACGGACAGTTAGTATCCTCCAGCCAATCAACGCTCAGCATTGAGCCAGTACCCATGACACGAGGAAAAATGGCGTCGTCAAGCAAGGCGGTCAGACTGTCCCATTCGGAGACCAACATTTGATTGGATCGTACCAAGGCCATGATGTACTTTGGAATGTCAACTCACAAAATTATAAGAATCTAAATATTCGAGAAAAAGCTTCGTATTCAATTGTACAGTTCTTTGAAGCGGCATGTGGGATCAAACTGGAAGGTTTTAAAACTATCGTGAAGCACTCTGTCCGTTCGACATTGACTGGTCGGACCGCACAGGTTCAAACGTTTCGTCTCAACTGGCCAGCACTGTCCTATTGAAGAGCGGGAGGAGTGAAGGGTGGGGGGGCTGGATGGGCAGGGTGGGCTAGCCATGTGCTGCCCGGGGTGGGGGAGGAGAGGGGTGGCTGGGACGGGTGGACAGGTTCGGCATTGCATAACGTCTCCTTGACAGGAACCTCTCCACAATAGCACCCTGGGTAGTCAGCTGGCTGAAAGAATAGCCCGAGGAAAAGGGGGATGGAGGAGGTTTTTTCTTGCCTGAAGCTCTACTTTCTAGCATTTTTTTTGTGGGGGCTGGAGGTGAGCACAGTAGCAGCCTGACATCTCTCCCTTTTCCTATTCTGTGCCTTTGGAGATTTTCTGGGGAGTGGAATAATCTCTTTGGCCTGCGCTGTATGGGCTGGAGCTGCTGGCTGCTGAGATTGTTTTCTCAAATGTGCATCAACCTCCCTGGCATCATCATGACTTCCTTCAACCTCCCTGGCATCAACATGACTTCCTTCAACCTCCCTGGCATCAACATGATTTCCTTCAACCTCCCTTCAACATGAACCTCCCTGGCATCAACGTGACTTCCTTCAAACCTCACTGGCATCATCAGGACTTCCTTCAACCTCCCTGGAATCATCAGGAATTCCTTCAACCTCCCTGGCATCAACATGACTTCCTTCAACCTTCCTGGCATCATCATGACTTCCCTTCAACCTCCCTGCATCAACATGACTTCCTTCAACCTCCCAGGCATCAACATGACTTCCTTCAACCTCCCTGGGCATCATCATGACTTCCTTCAATCTCCCTGGCATCAACATGACTTCCTTCAATCTCCCTGGCATCATCATGACTTCCTTCAATCTCCCTGGCATCATCAGGACTTCCTTCAACCCCCGTGGCATCATATGACCTCCTTTAACCTCCCTGGTCTCACCATGACTTGTACGAACAATTACAACTTCATAATGCCCAGCATCCCCTACACCAGGGACAAACTCAGCAAGATCGTCTTCTCCGTCTGCCTGTTGTACACGTCATTATAGATCTGGATGATGTCCCCTCCCTCATTGATCACAATGATCGTTTTAACTAACATCTCAGCAGTTGCTACCACCTCTAATTCCCCAACGCAGGCGTCATTTTTTGCAACAAGTTTGAGTCTGCCCAACCCGTCTCTGCAATGGAAATGGGGTGGTAAATCTGCATTTATGATAGCCGAACTCGGGTTTGAGTAGGTGTCAATCTGGTTAGTGATGAAAATGATCAAGGATGATCTCAGTTTGTCTGCAGCAGTGTTTGGATGACCTCTAAAACTGGAGCCACAGGGCACCCCGTTTGGTCTGGCACGGCACTTTGCAACTGGGCATTTGTTACAACTGCTATCGATCTGAAGAAGCATCTACCATCCCCACTCGTTTGAACTATTGTAGCTGGCTCTTGAGAGCTGGCTGCTCCACTGGCTGGCCTGTTGATGAGGTGGCTGGCCGGCCTGTGGATGAGGTGGCTGGCAGGCCTGTTGATGAGGCAGTTGGCTGGCCCATCGATGAGGTGGCTGGCTGGCCTTGCTGTCGGGCGGCTGGCTGCCGGCTGACCTGTCGATGAGGTGTCTGGCTGTTGGGCTGCTGGCCTCTCAATTCTGTTGGGGCAAGGGTATAATAAATAAGAATGTTAATGATTCCAACATTTCAAGCCACATCACTGACCAGGTAGATGGTAATGTGTGCACCTTGCATGTAATGTGAGCACCATGCTCAATATACATAAAAAACGGTATGAACATATTACCAGAACTACGCTACTTTCAGTTTCAGATAGAACAAGACAGTTTTTGTAACAAGAAATGTGTGACGTAGTTTTTTTTTTTTTTTTTTAACCCAGCAGAGAGTGAAAAATGATGAAAATTAGTTTAAAACACTTATTGCTAAGTTTCCAGCCTGCTGTTTCAGCCATGATATGAAAAAAAAGGAAGTTGCTTTCACACGAGACGCCAAAAAAAAAAAAAAAAAACGCAGCTCCTCACTGGTTGTCAAAAAAAATCTTAGTGCTCATTTTAGCAGCATGCTCAAGTTATCTGCGCTTGCCCTGGTGGACACGTTGCTTGAACGTAAATAACGGACTTCTGTTACATTGAACTCATTTTCTGTAAGCGTCATGCAGATGAACCCGACAACAATGTTCGAAAAATGTATTCGTCTGACATGGAACAGGTTTTTAAACTAGACATAGCAGCTCAGCATACAATGTGGTCTGCAGTGGAAGCAACGCTCTGTCATCAACTGGTACTGTACACCGATTTTGCTCGTTTTTCTTGCAACCTAAAGCTCTTGTTCTTGCATGTTGTGATTTGAACAATATGTCAAAATAAAAAATCAATATTTATTCTTTTGAATGAATATTATTTTAAGTATGAGTCTTTCGTGATGAAATAAACAGTTAACAGAGAATGATGTGTGTGATCTACATATTTCCGTCATTTCTAACAACAAGACGTTTGAGAAAATTTCGCAACAAATTTAGCCTAGCAAGAATCAGAACACACCGTGCAGAAATGATGATGTGGTATATTGATATAAATCTGCAACGTGTGGTATCAATACGTAAATTCTAACGAACCTGCTGACATGTGTATGCAAGAGGTACAAATTCTCATTTAAGTGGAAATTGAGTTTTTCACTCACTTATTTTTTACAAAACGTACGTATAAATGACATTTTCAACATGAGTAATTTTAGTTATCAAAAAGGTTAAGTTTTCTCATACTATTGTATTTTTTTTTCCACTTTTCACATTCGTGGTTACGGTGAAGAAAAACAACGAAAATATGAACGATCGTGTTTTGCCCAGGGAAGTTAAAGGGAAGTAATTAAGTTCAACCTGGTCGTCCGACAAATACGATCGCTTCAAGTTTTGAAGAAGAAAATGTTTTCGAACAACTATCACGATGAAAATGCCCTTAATTGCGCTCGAATCAATGTGTTTTTTTTCATGTTTTTTTCCCAGTTCAGTTCAGTTCACTTGGGACTTAGATAGCCTCATAGCTTTTAGTGTCCCAATCATTTTTATTTATATAAAAATAGCGGTTGCATAATGCATGCATGTGATCAGGCTATTCTGTGTCTTTGGAGATTTTCTGGGGAGTGGAATAATCTCTTTGCCCACACTGTTGGGGGCTGGAGCTGCAGGCTGCTGGGATTGTTGTCTCAATGGTACATCAACATCCCTGGCATCATTATGACTGCCTTCAACGTCCCTGGCACCAACATGACTTCCTTCAACCTCTCTGGCATCATCATGACTTCCTTCAACCTCACTGGCATCATCATGACTTCCTTCAACCTCCCTGGCATCAACATGACTTCCTTCAACCTCCTGGAATCATCAGGAATTCCTTCAACCTCCCAGGCATCAACGTGACTTCCTTCAAACCTCACTGGCATCATCAGGACTTCCTTCAACCTCCCTGGAATCATCAGGAATTCCTTCAACCTCCCTGGCATCAACATGACTTCCTTCAACCTCCTGGCATCATCATGACTTCCTTCAACCTCCCTGGCATCATCAGGACTTCCTTCAACCTTCCTGGCATCATCAGGACTTCCTTCAACATCCCTGACATCATTAGGACTTCCTTCAACCTCCCTGGCATCAACACGACTTTCTTCAACCTCCGTGGCATCATCAGGACTTCCTTCAACCTCCCTGGCATCATCAGGACTTCCTTCAACCTCCCTGGTCTCACCATGACTTGTACCAACAATTACAGCTTCATAATGCCCAGCATCCCCTACACCAGGCACAAACTCAGCAAGATCGTCTTTTCCGTCTGCCTGTTGTACACGACATTATAGATCTGGATGATGTCCCCTCCCTCATTGATCACAGTGATCGTTTTAACTAACATCTCAGCAGTTGCTACCACCTGTAATTCCCCTACAAAGGCGTCATTTTTTGCAACAAGTTTGAGTCTGCCCAAGCAGTCTCTGCAACGGAAATGGGGTGGTAAATCTGCATTTATGATAGCAGAACTTAGGTTTGAGTAGGTGTCAATCTGGCTAGTGATGAAAATGATCAAGGAAGATCTCAGTTTGTCTGCAGCAAGTGTTTGGATGACCTCTAAAAACTGGAGCCGCAGGGCACCCCGTTTGGTCTGGCACGGCACTTTGCAACTGGGCATTTGTTACAATTGCTATTGATCTGAAGAAGCATCTACCATCCCCACTCGTTTGAACTATTGTAGCTGGCTCTTGAGAGCTGGCTGCTCCACTGGTTGGCCCGTTGATGTGGTGGCTGGCCGGCCTATTGATGAGGTGGCTGGCCGGCCTGTTGATGAGGTGGCTGGCTGGCCCAAGGAGATTTGATAGGAGGAGTCAGAATGACGTCATTTATTTGAAGCCAAACATTTCTACAGGCGCCATTTTGGTTAACCCAAAACAAAGCCGCGAAGATGCCTAGCTGCTGTGCTTTCGGGTGCACGAACAGACCTGATCGTGATAGGAAACGAGGCATAACTTTTCACAGGTAAGTAATGTTGCCATTGTTGCTGATCATGAGTGAATGTAAATATCAATCGATTAGATCTAACTGTCAGATCAGCGGTGTCGGGAGTGTTCATCTGGGCCGGGTTGCACGAAAGCATTTAAAGGTTTGGAATCATTCTAGAATACAGAGAGAAGAAGAAATTTGGTATTGAGGTAGACTTATAATGCTTTCCTGACTAGGCTAGAGAGTCTTTCATTATGATTATGGGGTTAGTGCTACGACTGTTTGGCACACACAGAGGCCGTTTGGTCAGGTCAGGGCCAGGTCAGAGTCGTAGGGCAATAAGGTGTCGGTCAACTGTGACAGAGTGAGACATGGAGCCTGTGCTGACGCTGCGACTTGTGTCAAGAATGTACCGCACGTAGATCTAGGCCTTAGTAGTGATGCGCGATGCCAGTCAGTCAGTTGTTTTCGACTATGACGGCCAGATAGCAGAGGGGGCAGATGCTATCTGGCAGGATGGGCGAAAGTTTGATTATAGTGGAGGAGCCTTGCCCACGGTACATCCCCACTCTCTCAGCCAAAGGGATGTGACGGCTGGCCGCGTTGAAGAAGGTTCCCAAAGGCCAGCCCATCTTTGGCTGCAGCACCAGAGCCGGTGCAAGGGCCCCCTCTGTGTGTGTGTGTGTGTGTGTGTGTGTGTGTGTGTGTGTGTGTGTGTGCGTGTGTGTGTGTGTGTGTGTGTGTGTGTGTGTGTGTGTGTGTGTGTGTGTGTGTGTGTGTGTGTGTGTGTGTGTGTGTGTGCCTACATGTTGGGGGAGCTTGCGAGTTGGAATAGGGGTAAACTTTTACTATTAATTTAGTACTATGAATACATAGTGATACGCGATAGTAATTGAAACGAGTCTCTCATTCTCTCTCTCTCTCTCTCTCTCTCTCTCTCTCTCTCTCTCTCTCTCTCTCTCTCTCTCTCTTTCCTCGCTCTCTCTCTCTTTCCTTGCTCTCTCTCTGCCACTTTCACTCTCTCTCACTCTCTCTCGTTCTCTCTCATGGAACACTAGGTCAAATTAAATTAAATCTTTAATATCCCTGCATAATATAAAATGTCTAAGTCTCTGTCTTAGTGAAATATTCGGCAACGGTGGATTGCTGCACTGCGACGTAAAGATGATTATGTGCCGTCTACATCAGCAGTGCTCTGCTCCGAGCATTTCGAAGAAAGTGTGGTAGATAGGACAGCAATTGCTTGTGTCTAGCTACGTGATGGTGCAGTTCCATCTATATTTTCCTGCCTTCCCTACATACT
>JADBJO010005433.1:147634-162336 GCA_016801955.1 Conus betulinus
AGCTCTACTTTCTAGCATTTTTTTGTGGGGCTGGAGGTGAGCACAGTAGCAGCCTGACATCTCCTTTTCCTATTCTGTGCCTTTGGAGATTTTCTGGGGAGTGGAATAATCTCTTTGGCCTGCGCTGTATGGGCTGGAGCTGCTGGCTGCTGAGATTGTTTTCTCAAATGTGCATCAACCTCCCTGGTTCCTTCAACCTCCCTGGCATCAACATGACTTCCTTCAACCTTCCTGGCATCATCATGACTTCCTTCAACCTCCCATGGCATCAATCATGACTTCCTTCAACCTCCCTGGCATCAACATGACTTCCTTCAACCTCCCTGGCATCATCATGACTTCCTTCAATCTCCCTGGCATCAATCAACATGACTTCCTTCAATCTCCCTGGCATCATCATGACTTCCTTCAATCTCCCTGGCATCATCATGACTTCCTTCAATCTCCCTGGCATCATCATGACTTCCTTCAATCTCCCTGGCATCATCAGGATCTTCAGGACTTCAACCCCGTGGCATCATATGACCTCCTTTAACCTCCCTGGTCTCACCATGACTTGTACGAACAATTACAGCTTCATAATGCCCAGCATCCCCTACACCAGGGACAAACTCAGCAAGATCGTCTTCTCCGTCTGCCTGTTGTACACGTCATTATAGATCTGGATGATGTCCCCTCCCTCATTGATCACAATGATCGTTTTAACTAACATCTCAGCAGTTGCTACCACCTCTAATTCCCCAACGCAGGCGTCATTTTTTGCAACAAGTTTGAGTCTGCCCAACCCGTCTCTGCAATGGAAATGGGGTGGTAAATCTGCATTTATGATAGCAGAACTCGGGTTTGAGTAGGTGTCAATCTGGTTAGTGATGAAAATGATCAAGGATGATCTCAGTTTGTCTGCAGCAAGTGTTTGGATGACCTCTAAAACTGGAGCCACAGGGCACCCCGTTTGGTCTGGCACGGCACTTTGCAACTGGGCATTTGTTACAACTGCTATCGATCTGAAGAAGCATTACCATCCCCACTCGTTTGAACTATTGTAGCTGGCTCTTGAGAGCTGGCTGCTCCACTGGCTGGCCTGTTGATGAGGTGGCTGGCCGGCCTGTGGATGAGGTGGCTGGCAGGCCTGTTGATGAGGCAGTTGGCTGGCCCATCGATGAGGTGGCTGGCTGGCCTTGCTGTCGGGTGGCTGGTTGGCCCTGCTGTCGGGCGGCTGGCTGCCGGCTGACCTGTCGATGAGGTGTCTGGCTGTTGGGCTGCTGGCCTCTCAATTCTGTTGGGGCAAGGGTATAATAAATAAGAATGTTAATGATTCCAACATTCAAGCCACATCACTGACCAGCTAGATGGTAATGTGTGCACCTTGCATGTAATGTGAGCACCATGCTCAATATACATAAAAAAACGGTATGAACATATTACCAGAACTACGCTACTTTCAGTTTCAGATAGAACAAGACAGTTTTTGTAACAAGGAATGTGTGTACGTAGTTTTTTTTTTTTTTTTTTAACCCAGCAGAGAGTGAAAAATGATGAAAAATAGTTTAAAAAACTTCTTGCTAAGTTTCCAGCCTGCTGTTTCAGCTATGATATGAAAAAAGGAAGTTGCTTCACACGAGATGCCAAGAAAAAAAAAACGAAGCTCCTCACTGGTTGTCAAAAAAAATCTTAGTGCTCATTTTAGCAGCATGCTCAAGTTATCTGCGCTTGCCCTGGTGGACACGTTGCTTGAACGTAAATAACGGACTTCTGTTACATTGAACTCATTTTCTGTAAGCGTCATGCAGATGAACCCGACAACAATGTTCGAAAAATGTATTCGTCTGACATGGAACAGGTTTTAAACTAGACATAGCAGCTCAGCATACAATGTGGTCTGCAGTGGAAGCAACGCTCTGTCATCAACTGGTACTGTACACCGATTTTGCTCGTTTTTCTTGCAACCTAAAGCTCTTGTTCTTGCATGTTGTGATTTGAACAATATGTCAAAATAAAAATCAATATTTATTCTTTTGAATGAACCCCGTTTGGTCTGGCACGGCACTTTGCAACTGGGCATTTGTTACAATTGCTATTGATCTGAAGAAGCATCTACCATCCCCACTCGTTTGAACTATTGTAGCTGGCTCTTGAGAGCTGGCTGCTCCACTGGTTAGCCCGTTGATGTGGTGGCTGGCCGGCCTATTGATGAGGTGGCTGGCCGGCCTGTTGATGAGGTGGCTGGCTGGCCCAAGGAGATTTGATAGGAGGAGTCAGAGAATGACGTCATTTATTTGAAGCCAAACATTTCTACAGGCGCCATTTTGGTTAACCCAAAACAAAGCCGCGAAGATGCCTAGCTGCTGTGCTTTCGGGTGCACGAACAGACCTGATCGTGATAGGAAACGAGGCATAACTTTTCACAGGTAAGTAATGTTGCCATTGTTGCTGATCATGAGTGAATGTAAATATCAATCGATTAGATCTAACTGTCAGATCAGCGGTGTCGGGAGTGTTCATCTGGGCCGGGTTGCACGAAAGCATTTAAAGGTTGGAATCATTCTAGAATACAGAGAGAAGAAGAAGAAATTTGGTATTGAGGTAGACTTATAATGCTTTCCTGACTAGGCTAGAGAGTCTTTCATTATGATTATGGGGTTAGTGCTACGACTGTTTGGCACACACAGAGGCCGTTTGGTCAGGTCAGTCCAGGTCAGAGTCGTAGGGCAATAAGGTGTCGGTCAACTGTGACAGAGTGAGACATGGAGCCTGTGCTGACGCTGCGACTTGTGTCAAGAATGTACCGCACGTAGATCTATAGGCCTTAGTAGTGATGCGCGATGCCAGTCAGTCAGTTGTTTTCGACTATGACGGCCAGATAGCAGAGGGGGGCAGATGCTATTCTGGCAGGATGGGCGAAAGTTTGATTATAGTGGAGGAGCCTTGCCCACGGTACATCCCCACTCTCTCAGCCAAAGGGATGTGACGGCTGGCCGCGTTGAAGAAGGTTCCCAAAGGCCAGCCCATCTTTGGCTGCAGCACCAGAGCCGGTGCAAGGGCCCCCTCTGTGTGTGTGTGTGTGTGTGTGTGTGTGTGTGTGTGTGTGTGTGTGTGTGTGTGTGTGTGTGTGTGTGTGTGTGTGTGTGTGTGTGTGTGTGTGTGTGTGTGTGTGTGTGTGCCTACATGTTGGGGGAGCTTTGCGAGTTGGAATAGGGGTAAACTTTTACTATTAATTTAGTACTATGAATACATAGTGATACGCGATAGTAATTGAAACGAGTCTCTCATCTCTCTCTCTCTCTCTCTCTCTCTCTCTCTCTCTCTCTCTCTCTCTCTCTCTCTTTCCTCGCTCTCTCTCTCTTTTCTTGCTCTCTCTCTGCCACTTTCACTCTCTCACTCTCTCTCTCTCTCTCTCTCTCTCATGGAACACTAGGTCAAATTAAATTAAATCTTTAATATCCCTGCATAATAAAATGTCTAAGTCTCTGTCTTAGTGAAATATTCGGAAACGGTGGATTGCTGCACTGCGACGTAAAGATGATTATGTGCCGTCTACATCAGCAGTGCTCTGCTCCGAGCATTTCGAAGAAAGTGTGGTAGATAGGACAGCAATTGCTTGTGTCCGGCTACGTGATGGTGCAGTTCCATCTATTTTTCCTGCCTTCCCTACATACTTGCAATGCAAGAGAAAGAAACGAAAACCCCCCCAGCAACAGGACAAACCTCCAGAATAAACCGGAACTACCTGAAGAACCACCTGTTGTTGTGCCCACTCCTGATTCTGTTCCTGCATCCCTAACATCTCCTGACAAAGGTACACTGAAAAGAAAGCTGGAGGAGACTGAAGGAAAACTAGCTTCTTCCAGGAAAAAAAAATCAAAGTTTTGCTGCAGTCAAGGAGGCGATTGACAAAGAAAAATGCTGAACTAAAATCTGTGCTAGATGAGCTCAGGAAGCATCAACTGATGAGTGCCACCAGTGTGGATGTTTTAGAAACCTGTGCCAGTGGAGTGTCAGATTTACTGAAACGTCAACTTAAGAAACATGATGATAAAACATTAAAAGAGAAATACACTCCTGAAGTAAGAAGCTTTGCTCACTCTTCACTTTTATTCGCCCAAGGCATACAACTATATCAGAAAAGTATTTGATACTTGCCTTCCTCACCCATCCACACTTGCCAAGTGGTTTAGCGCTGTGGATGGTAAGCCTGGATTTACTGAAAACTCATTTGCAGCCCTGACAACTCTGGTACAAGAAGAGAAGAAGAAGGGGGGAAAAATGTAGTCTGTTGCCTGTCATTTGATGAAATGGCCTTAAGACAGCAAGTGGATTTTGACGGTAATCAATATTATGGGCATATTGACATGGTACTCAATTAGACGATGACACTCTGCCTTTGGCCCAAAGAAGCATTAGTTTTTATGCTGACAAGTCTGAACAGCAACTGGAAGCTACCTGTTGCGTATTTTTTCATCGACGGCTTAAATGGCGAAGAGAGGAAAAAAACTGTTGTTACAATGTTTGACCAGACTTAACGACATTGGTGTTACAGTCGTGGCTGTCACTCATGATGGTCAGGCTGCAAACTTGGCAATGTTAAGGCTTTTGGGTGTTTGTGTGAACAGTGATGGAACAATTATCAGTTCTTTTTCTCATCCCGTGACAAATGAGCCTGTGTGTGTTTTTCTTGATGCATGTCACATATTAAAACTTGTCCGAAACACGTTGGGTTCAAAAGGTTCTTTGTGGGCAGGTTCACGTGTTGTAAATTGGCAGTATGTTGTTTCTTGGGAAAGCTTCAAGAAGCCGAAGGCTTACATACTGGCAATAAATTGAGGTCTGCCCATATTCAATGGCAAAAAAAGAAAATGAATGTGAAGCTTGCGGCACAGACTCTCAGTGAATCTGTTGCAAACATCCCTGTCCTTTTGCCTGAAAGAAGGATTTGAAGAGTTTGAAGGGTGTGAAGAGACAATAAATTTTATAAAAATTTTCAACGCTCTTTTTGACATCTTGAACTCCAGAAATTTAAAAGCATGTAACTGGAAGACGCCTCTCAGTGAGAAAAAAAAAATATTGAAAAAGTACTGGATTTTTTGTCAAAAGCCAAAGATTATATTTTGTCTTTGACAGAAAGCAAAAACGGTAAACCCATGACAATAAGTAAACAGAAAAACAGGATTTATTGGCTTTCTTTTGTGCATCAACAGCTTAACTGCACTGTACTCTCAACGTTAATTCAGAAGGGCAACGTTACATTGTTGCTGAGTTAAAATTTAGCCAGGATCACATCGAGTTGTTCTTTGGTAAAATCAGAAGCATGTTTGGCTGCAACAACAATCCAAGTTGTAAACAGTTTCTGGGGCCTACAAAAAGTTGTTAATGCATAATGAAATTCAAGAAGTCCTGCGGGGTAACTGTCTGCCATTGCAATGTGTTCCTGTATTAAATGTTTCAAGTAGAAAGAGTTACATTAGCAATGAAACTGAGAGTGTTCCGTCAGCAAGGGCCATAAACATTTCTCACCAGAAGACCCATGATGGTGGATGATGACTGCACTGACCATTGTTATGTTTCTCCTTCAGCTCTCAGTTATCACAGTGCTCGCAGAAAATTGTTGCTTACATTGCAGGCTTTGTTGTGTACAAACTGAAAAAGACTGTTCATTGTGAAACTTGTATTGGTGCACTGATTGAGGTGGACACAACGAAGAGCAAGAGCTCTATGCATTCTTTAATCAATGAGAAAACCAGAGGTGCACTTTGTTACACCTTCCTCCGACGTCATCATCATATGCATTGCAGTAGAAATGTTCTTCAGGCGATTTGTTTCAGTGTCTTTCAACCAAGACTCAAGATCTATTTCAAACGTACAGTGTGTCGCAAACTTGTGCATGCCATACTGGAAACATTGGTTGGAAAAGAACTGTTCACGTCTATGCAGTCTCATATGTTTGATCAGAATCCCTTGAATAATCATGTTGTGCTTCTTATGAAAGCTACTGTGGAAACATATTTGCAAGTGAGATACTATTATGCTGGCAGGAAATACACTTTAGATCTGAAACAAAACCTGAAATGTAAAAGCAGACAAGTTTCCAACAAGCTGGTTTTATTTCTGGCCAATAACTTCAACTGGTGAGTAATTGTGTCAAATGACTTCTTGTTGTTTTTGTTTGTTTGTATTGCTCAGCCAGCAATATTTCATATATTCGAGCTGTTGAGAGAGAGAGAGAGAGAGAGAGAGAGAGAGAGAGAGAGAGAGAGAGAGAGAGAGAGAGAGAGAGAGAGAGAGCAAAATGCAAAATTTCACCATTGTTATCAGTAAACTTTCGTTAGGATTTGCTATGCATTTATTGAAACTCGGACTGTTTGCCAAATGCAGACTGGGAGATTTTGACCTCAGGCTTAGCAAAAATCCGTCTGAAACGTCATACGGGAAACGTGGGTTGAGGGAAAAAAAATAAGCTTGCAATGGGCTGTTACATACATAGATCTAGCCGTCTAAACAACGGTACAAACAGAAAAACCTACTCCTTCACCTCTCAGTGACTAACATCATAAGACAAAAGACAGCCCCCCCCCCCCCCCCCCCCCCCCCCCCACCCCCACCCCCCAGACATTTAGACATTTACTCCGTTGAAATGAGCAAAGGCAGAGAGAGAGAGAGAGAGAGAGATCGAATGAATGAATGAATGAATGAATCTTATTGATTGAGGGAAATCCGGAAGTTTGTTAGGTGATATTTTATACTTCATAAGACAAATACCTCACATAAAAGATGATGATACTGATTTTTGCATATGTGCGGTTTACAAGCCTTTCCAAAGCTGTGTACACAAACTGTGCACAGTGCTTAGTGTGTCCGTGCGATGCGACGTGCCGCTGATTGTTTCTGCATTTCCTGCAACTCTCGGGACGTTTCCAGTCAATGACGCAAACATCATTTAAAAAAATGAGAGAGAGAGAGAGAGAGAGAGAGAGAGAGAGAGAGAGAGAGAGAGATGTAACTTTGATGTGATCGTTTCTGTTTCTTATCGCATTCCAATTCCGTTTGACTGTGTGGAAATACAACGCTAAGTAGACCGCAAAAACCTCAACACCAGATCGATGTTTTGGGTTATCCAACATGGCGGATAAGCTCCGCCCACTGGCTTCAGTGGCCTTAGCGGAAGAGAGAACGGCGTGCGCTCTTCCCTTGATCTAACCTTCTTGGGCTGGCCTGTCGATGAGGTGGCTGGCTGGCCTTTTGATGAGGTAGTTTGGCTGGATTATGGATGAGGTGGCTGGCTGCCTTGCTGTCGGGCGGCTGGCTGCCGGCTGACCTGTCGATGAGGTGTCTGGTTGTTGGGCAGCTGGCCTCTCAATTTTGTTGGGGCAAGGGTATAATAAATAAGAATGTTAATGATTCCAACATTTCAAGCCACATCACTGACCAGGTAGATGGTAATGTGTGCACCTTGCATGTAATTTGAGCACCATGCTCAATACATAAAAAACGGTATGAACAGATTACCAGAACTACGCTACTTTCAGTTTCAGATAGAACAAGACAGTTCCCTCTCACAAGAAATGTGTGACGTAGTTGTTTTTTTTACCAGCAGAGGGTGAAAAATGACGAAAATTAGTTTAAAACACTATTGCTAAGTTTTCAGCCTGTTGTTTCAGCCATGATATGAAAAAAGGAATTTGCTTCAGGCGAGACGCCAAAAAAAAAAACACAAAAAAAAACCGCAGCTCCTCACTGGTTGTCTAAAAAAATCGAGGTGCTCATTTTACCAGCATGCTGAAGTTACCTGCGCTTGCCCTGGTGGACACGTTGCTTGAACGTAGTAAATAAGACTTCTGTTACATTGAACTCATTTTCTGTAAGCGTCCTGCAGATGAACCCGACAACAATATTCGAAAAATGTATTTGTCTGACATGGAACAGGTTTTTAAAACTAGACATAGCAGCTCAGCATACAATGAAGCTGCAGTCGAAGCAGTGCTCTGCCATCAACTCGTACTGCACACCGATTTTGCTCGTTTTTTTTGCAACCTAAAGCTCTTGTTCTTGCATGTTATGATTTGAACAATAGTCAAAATAAAAATCAATATTTACTCTTTTGAATGATTATTATTTTAAGTATGAATCTTTCGTGATGAAATAAACAGTTAATAGAGAATGATGTGTGTGATTTGCTTACTTCCGTCACTTCCAACATCAAGATGTTGAAAAAATTTCGCAACAAAGTCAGCCTAGCAAGAATCAGAACACACCTTGCAGAAATGATGATGTGGTATATTGACATAGATCTGCAATGTGTAGTATCAAGACGTAAATCTTAACGAATCTGCTGACATGTGTATGCAAGAGGTACAAATTCTCATTTGACTGGAAATGAGTTTCAATCACTTATTTTTTACAAAACGTACGTATAAATGACATTTTCAACATGAGTAATTTTAGTGATCAAAAGGTTAAGTTTCCACTTGCTATTGTATTTTTTTTTTTCACTTTTCACATTCGTGGTTACGGTGAAGAAAACAAGGAAAATATGAACGATCGTGTTTTGCTAAGGGAAGTTTAAGGAAGTAATTAAGTTCAACCTGGTCGTCCGACAAATACGATCGCTTCAAGTTTTGAAGAAGAAAATGTTTTTGAACAACTATCTCGATGAAAATGCCCGTAATTGCGCTCGAATCAATGTGTTTTTTTTTCGTTTTTTTCCCCCCAGTCAGTTCAGTTCAGTTCAGTTCACTTGGGACTTAGATAGCCTCATAGCATTTAGTGTCCCAATCATTTTATTTATATAAATGAATAGTGGTTGCATAATGCACATGCATGTGATCAGGCTATTCTGTGTCTTTGGAGATTTTCTGGGGAGTGGAATAATCTCTTTGGCCCACACTGTTGGGGCTGGAGCTGCAGGCTGTGAGATTGTTGTCTCAATGGTGCATCAACCTCCTGGCATCATCATGACTTCCGTCAACCTCCCTGGCATCAACATGACTTCTTCAACCTCCCTGGCATCAACGTGACTTCCTTCAACCTCACTGGCATCATCAGGACTTCCTTCAACCTGCCTGGCATCAACATGATTTCCTTCAACCTCCCTGGCATCCACATGACTTCCTTCAACCTCCCTGGCATCAACATGACTTCCTTCAACCTCCCTGGCATCATCATGACTTCCTTCAACCTCCTCCCTGAAACCATCAGGACTTCCTTCAACCTCGCTGGCATCAACGTGACTTCCATCAGCCTCACTTGCATCATCATGACTTCTATCAACCTCCCTGGCATCAATATGACTTCCTTCAACCTCCCTGGCATCAACGTGACTTCCTTCAAACCTCACTGGCATCATCAGGACTTCCTTCAACCTCCCTGGAATCATCAGGAATTCCTTCAACCTGCCTGGCATCAAGATGACTTCCTTCAACCTCCCTGGCATCATCATGACTTCCTTCAACCTCCCTGGCATCAACATGACTTCCTTCAACCTCCCTGGCATCAACATGACTTCCTTCAACCTCCCTGGCATCAACATGACTTTCTTCAACCTCCCTGGCATCATCAGGACTTCCTTCTAACTCCCTGGCATCATCATGACTTCCTTCAACCTCCCTGGCATCAAGATGACTTCCTTCAACCTCCCTGGCATCATAAGGACTTCCTTCAACCTTCCTGGCATCAAGATGACTTCCTTCAACCTCCCTGGCATCATCATGACTTCCTTTAACCTCCCTGGCATCATCACACGACTTCCTTCAACCTCCCTGGCATCATAAGGACTTCCTTCAACCTCCCTGCATCAAACACGACTTCCTTCACCCTCCCTGGCCATCATCATGACTTCCTTCAACCTACCTGGCATCATCAGGACTTCCTTCAACCTCCCTGGCATCATCAGGACTTCCTTCAACCCGCGTGGCATCATATGACTTCCTTCAACCTCCCTGGTCTCACCATGACTTGTACCAACAATTACAGCTTCATAATGCCAGCATCCCCTACACCAGGGACAAACTCAGCAAGATCGTCTTCTCCATCTGCCTGTTGTACACGTCATTATGGATCTCGATGATGTCCCCTCCCTCATTGATCACAATGATCGTTTTAACTAACATCTCAGCAGTTGCTACCACCTGTAATTCCCCAACGCAGGCGTCATTTTTTGCAACAAGTTTTGAGTCTGTCAACAACATTTCTGCAACGGAAATGAGGTGGTAAATCTGCATTTATGATAGCAGAAACTTAGGATTGAGTAGGTGTCAATCTGGCCAGTGATGAAAAATGATCAAGGATGATCTCAGTTTGTCTGCAGCAAGTGTTTGGATGATGACCTCTAAAACTGGAGCCACAGGGCACCCCGTTTGGTCTGGCATGGCACTTTGCAACCGGGCATTTGTTACAATTGCTATTGATCTGAAGAAGCATCTACCTTCCCCACTCGTTTGAACCATGTAGCTGGCTCTTGAGCTGGCTGCTCCACTGGTTGACCCGTTGATGAGGTGGCTGGCCGGCCTGTTGATGAGGTGGCTGGGGCCGCCTGTTGATGAGGTGGCTGGCCGGCCTGTTGATGAGGCAGTTGGCTGGCCCATCGATGCCTGGCCTTGCTGTCGGGCGGCTGACTGACCTGTCGATGAGGTGTCTGGCTGTTGGGCAGCTGGCCTCTCAATTTTGGGGGGGCAAGGGTATAATAAGTAAGAATGTTATGATTAATACATTTCAAGCCACATCACTGACCAGCTAGATGGTAATGTGAGCACCTTGCATGTAATTTGAGCACCATGCTCAATATACAAAAAAAAAAGAAGGTATGACAATATTACGAGAACTACACTACTTTCAGTTCATGGAAACCATTGTTTTTAGCGGGAAAAATCCATGCTACGGTAGACATATGAAGTGTTGTTTTAGTAGTCTGAACAGAGCATGAATTTGTGAGAAATGAGAAAAAAGACAGTTCCTGTGACAAGAAATGTGTGACGTAGTTTTTACCCCAGAGGGGGTGAAAACTGAGGAAAATGAGTTTAAAATAGTTATCGGCCAAGTTTTCAGCCTGCTGTTTCAGCCATGACACGAGGAAAGGAAGTTGCTTCCGGCGACACGCCAAAAAAAAAAAAAAATAAATAATAATAACAACAACAAACGCAGTTCCTCACTGGTTGTCTAAAAATCTTAGTGCTCATTTTACCAGCATGCTCAAGTTACCTGCGCTTCCTCTAGCATACTTTAGACACGTTGCTTGAACGTAAAAAACCAGATTTGTATTACATTGAACTCATTTTCTGTAAACGTCATACAGATGAACCCGACAACAGTATCGGACAAATGCGCTTCTCTGACCTGGAACATGGTTTAAAACCAGACATAGCGGCTCAGCATATGATGTGATAATACTACAGGTCTTATATAGGTAGCGGCAACCGAAGCAGCGCTCTGCCATCGACTGGTACCGCACACCGATTTTACTCGTTTTCCATGCAACGTAAAACTCTTGATCTTGCACGTTGTAGTTTAAACAGTATGTCAAAATAAAGATCAACATTTATTCTTTTGATTGAATATTATTTTAAGTATGAATTTTTGTGATGACAGAAAGAGTTAAGAGAGATTGAGATGTGTGATCTTCTTGCTTCCGTCACTTGTAACAACAAAATGTTGAGAAAATCTCTCAACAAAATTAGCCTAGTAAGAATCACAACACACAGTACAGAAATCATGGTCAAGTATATTGATATAAATCTGCAATGTATGTTTTTGTGGTATGAAGATGTAATTTCTAATGAATCTGCTGACATGTGTATGCAAGAGGTACAAATTCTCATTTAAGTGGAAATTGAGTTTCACTCACATATTTTTACAAAACGTACGTATAAATGACATTTTCAACATGAGTTATTTTAATGATCGAAATGTTAGGTTTTCACTTACTATTGTATTTTTTTTTTTTCACTGTTCATATTCGTGGTTACGGTGAAGAAAAGAACGAAAATGTGAACGATCGTGTTTTGCCAAGGGAAGTTAAAGGGAAGTAATTAAGTTCAACCTGGTCGTCCGACAAACACGATCGCTTCAAGTTTCCAAGAAGAAAATGTTTTCGAACAACTATCACGATGAAAATGCCCTTAATTGCGCTCGAATCAATGTGAAGTTTTTTTGTTTTTTTCCTTTTTTTTCCAGTTCAGTTCAGTTCACTTGGGGCTTAGATAGCCGCACAGTTTTTAGTGTCCCAATCATTTTATCTATATAAATAAATAGCGGTTGCATAATACATGCATGTGATCAGGATTTATTTTACTTAATTCTGTCAATCAAACTGAAATTTTAAGATATTTAACTTTGCGTTAGTATCCAGAAGGTTTTTCAAAGTATTCAAATCTGTTACTTTTTCAATGTGTGCAGGTAGTTTGTTCCAATATGGTGCCACTCTGTTACTAAAGGAAAATTTTCTAAAATTGGTGCGACAATATTGAATCTGGATTTTGTTAGCAGAATTTTGTAATTTGATTAGTGGTTAGTAGTGCAGAGTAGACCTGTAACCAATTTTATTATCTGAGGAATATTCTCTCCTGATGAGGAATATTGAAAACGATGATTCTCAATGTTTACCATATGCTATCAATGTAATGTATCAATATTTATGTCAAGATGGGATCCTGTGTTTTATGCAATCAAATGCATTTTTAGTATGAAAATCGCACACACACACACACACACACACACACACACACACACACACACACACACACACACACACACACACTCACTCAAACTCAAACACACAGAGGCTGGCACATAGACAGACACCCACATGCTCAAATAAGCAGAGGCTGGCACATAAAGACAGACACCCACATGCTCAAATAAGCAGGGCTGGCACATAAAGACAGGCATCCACATGCTCAAATGAGCAGAGGTGGCACATAAAGACAGACACCCACATGCTCAAATAAACAGAGGCTGGCTCATAAAGACAGACACCCACATGCTCAAATAAACAAAGGTGGCACATAAAAACAGACACCCACATGCTCAAATAAGCAGAGGTGGCACATAAAGACAGACACCCACATGCTCAAATAAGCAGAGGCTGGCACATAAAGACAGACACCCACATGCTCAAATAAGCAGAGGCTGGCACATAAAGACAGACACCCACATGCTCAAATAAGCAGAGGCTGGCACATAAAGACAGACACCCACATGCTCAAATAAGCAGAGGCTGGCACGTAAAGACAGACACCCACATGCTCAAATAAGCATGTACTTGACATATTTACACATACACCTCTTCGTGTTTTCCCGCCTGAATTCATAATATCTATGTGAAGCGCACGCACGCATGTGCAAGCACACACAGGCACGGACGCGCACGCGCACGCGTGCGCGCGCGCGCGCGCGCGCGCACACACACACACACACACACACACACACACACACACACACACACACACACATTTTTTTTTTTCCTTGTTTGTTTTGCTTTTTCATGAGCACACATAATATGTCGACAATTGTGTGTGTGTCTGTGTTGTGGAATGGGGGGTTAGCCAACTGGCTCGGTACTGCATACATCGAAGAAAGACACCATTGTAAAGTTGATGAATGGAAATGTGAACTTATTTGGATAAACACATCAGTGTCAGTTTGTGAATATAAACATCTAATTAACTGCATAAATATTCATAATATAGGTTGCTAAGGAGATAATGTGTAACTGTATTACTATAAATATAATTATATGTACATGTGCTTATTCCGAAAAAGAAACAGTACATGATCAGTCATGAAAATGCCGAAGTGTGGAGCATAATCATATAAGCACACTCATTGTTAGTAGCAATGATATTTCAGCTTCAAGAAATTACATACAAATTTACTTGCATGCACAAAGAACTTATGTAGGCTTAGTTGGATGTGTACTTACTCTGTTGAAACACAAATGCTTAGATCAGTTCGTGCACTAATACAGCTAGTGTATCTATATGCTGAAACTGTCATTAGACTTAAAATATGCCTTTTTTTCCCTACTGTCTTTTGCAGATGGTCCAGTGCACTAGACTACGATCTGTTTTCCTTGCTTCCGGCAGAAAAAAAAAAAAAGCATTGGCTCAAAGAACGAATAAGATCAATGAAATAGTGAAGCAGATGCAAGTTCATAGGGGACCATGCTGCACTGCAGCTGATGTCAACGGTTTGCTGCTCATGTATCGCACACGCAAAGATCAGGCTGCAGCACTATGAGCTGACATTCAGTACCACAGGGTGGTTCTTTAAAAAAAATCTCTACTCCTGTGATTGGGGGGTACAGTCCAGGTGCTGAGTGCCAGACTCAAAAGCTTTTAAGCAGAAAATTCTGTGCGTGTCACCTCCAATCCTACTTCAGCTGCATGTCCTGCTAGTGGCAGACACCCTGACAATTGTCGTCCTGATGCTCCTCCTGCAATCCTGCAGATGATTGTATTGTGTACCTCCTGCTGCTGCAGCCAACTTCCAACCTGCTACAGCTGTTGAAGTAAACGAGCCAGCACCACATTCTCCAAATCCTCCAGATCTTGCTTCTGCTCCTGTCCCCCCTCAAGGAAATACTGGTCGAGGCGAAGGAGGGAGGGCGACAGTGGGGAAGGAGGGGGCGACAGAGGGGAAGGAAGGAGGATGACAGAGGGGAGGGAGGGAGGAAGGAGGGAAAGGAGGGGGCGACAGAGGGGAAGGAGGGAGGGCGA
>JADBJO010005434.1:0-17500 GCA_016801955.1 Conus betulinus
CATGATGACGTGATGATTGCAGACAGTGGCTACATGATGACGTGATGATTGCAGACAGTGGGCTACATGATGACGTGATGATTGCAGACAGTGGCTATGATGATTGATCGTGGCTACATATGATTGCAGACAGTGGCTACATGATGATTGTGATGATTGCAGACAGTGGCTACATGATGATTGTGATGATTGCAGACAGTGGCTACATGATGACGTGATGATTGCAGACAGTGGCTACATGATGATTGTGATGATTGCAGACAGTGGCTACATGATGATTGTGATGATTGCAGACAGTGCCTACATGATGACGTGATGATTGCAGGCAGTGGCTACATGATGACGTGATGATTGCAGACAGTGGCTACATGATGATTGTGATGATTGCAGACAGTGGCTACATGATGATTGCAGACAGTGGCTACATGATGATTGTGATGATTGCAGACAGTGCCTACATGATGACATGATTGCAGGCAGTGGCTACATGATGACGTGATGATTGCAGACAGTGGCTACATGATGATTGCGATGATTGCAGACAGTGGTTACATGATGATTGCAGACAGTGGCTACATGATGATTGTGATTGATTGCAGACAGTGCCTACATGATGACGTAATGATTGCATGAGCAGTGGCTACATGATGACGTGATGATTGCAGACAGTGGCTACATGATGATGTGATAGTGCTACATGATGATGATTGCAGACAGTGCTACATGATGATTGCAGACAGTGGCTACATGATGATTGTGATGATTGCAGACAGTGCCTACATGATGATTGTGATGATTGCAGACAGTGGCTACATGATGACGTGATGATTGCAGACAGTGGCTACATGATGATTGTGATGATTGCAGACAGTGGTTACATGATGATTGCAGACAGTGGCTACATGATGATTGTGATGATTGCAGACAGTGCCTACATGATGACGTAATGATTGCAGGCAGTGGCTACATGATGACGTGATGATTGCAGACAGTGGCTACATGATGATTGTGATGATTGCAGACAGTGGTTACATGATGATTGCAGACAGTGGCTACATGATGATTGTGATGATTGCAGACAGTGCCTACATGATGACGTAATGATTGCAGGCAGTGGCTACGTGATGACGTGATGATTGCAGACAGTGGCTACATGATGATTGCGATGATTGCAGACAGTGGTTACATGATGATTGCAGACAGTGGCTACATGATGATTGTGATGATTGCAGACAGTGCCTACATGATGACGTAATGATTGCAAGCAGTGGCTACATGATGACGTGATGATTGCAGACAGTGGCTACATGATGATTGCGATGATTGCAGACAGTGCCTACATGATGATTGCAGACAGTGGCTACATGATGATTGTGATGATTGCAGACAGTGCCTACATGATGACGTAATGATTGCAGGCAGTGGCTACATGATGACGTGATGATGATTGCAGACAGTGGCTACATGATGATTGTGATGATTGCAGACAGTGGTTACATGATGATTGCAGACAGTGGCTACATGATGATTGTGATGATTGCAGACAGTGCCTACATGATGACGTAATGATTGCAGGCAGTGGCTACATGATGACGTGATGATTGCAGACAGTGGCTACATGATGATTGCGATGATTGCAGACAGTGGTTACATGATGATTGCAGACAGTGGCTACATGATGATTGTGATGATTGCAGACAGTGCCTACATGATGACGTAATGATTGCAAGCAGTGGCTACATGATGACGTGATGATTGCAGACAGTGGCTACATGATGATTGCGATGATTGCAGACAGTGCCTACATGATGATTGCAGACAGTGGCTACATGATGATTGTGATGATTGCAGACAGTGCCTACATGATGACGTAATGATTGCAGGCAGTGGCTACATGATGACGTGATGATTGCAGACAGTGGCTACATGATGATTGTGATGATTGCAGACAGTGGTTACATGATGATTGCAGACAGTGGCTACATGATGATTGTGATGATTGCAGACAGTGCCTACATGATGACGTAATGATTGCAGGCAGTGGCTACATGATGACGTGATGATTGCAGACAGTGGCTACATGATGATTGTGATGATTGCAGACAGTGGTTACATGATGATTGCAGACAGTGGCTACATGATGATTGTGATGATTGCAGACAGTGCTACATGATGACGTAATGATTGCAGGCAGTGGCTACATGATGATTGTGATGATTGCAGACAGCGGCTACATGAGCAACGAGTCGTACGATCACCTCATCGCCACTGCCTGGATCCCGTTCCTGGACGCTGTGCCGGAGAATGGCTGCATGCAGGTACTGACGTCACTAGTACACGTCACGCAATACGTCATCGCCTTCAGGAGTGATATTCATGGAAGGCTACTCTTAGCTGCACTCGGCACATATGAATGCAAACACCCTCCACCCTTACCCTCCATCGTCTCCCCCCCCCCCCCCCCCTCTTCTTTTCTGTTACCACTACCTCCCTCATCCTAAACCTCATTCTGTCTCGGAAGCAGAAACTATCCATTCGTCCGTTTACATCATACAAAATATGGAACTTTTTATTTATAATTCATTCACTTGTCCCTCTTGATGAGCTATCGAAGACTACATGTAACGTTCATTGTGACTGTGAAGGTTGAATAGCAAGTTTTTAATTTTGTGCAGCTTGCATATCTTCGTTGAATTCTATGGGTTGGTTATGTTAAAAAAAGGTTCTTCGTGTGTTTTAAAAAGCTGTCTGCTCTCTCTCTCTCTCTCTCTCTCTCTCTCTCTCTCTCTCTCTCTCTCTCTCTCTCTCTCTCTCTCTCTCTCTCTGTCTCTGTCTGTGTCTGTCTCTCTCTCTCTCTCCTCTCTCTCTCTCTCTCTCTCTCTCTCTCTCTCTCTCTCTCTCTCCTCTCTCTCTCTCTCTCTCTCTCTCTCTGTGTGTGTGTGTGTGTGTGTGTGTGTGTGTGTGTGTGTGTGTGTGTGTGTGTGTGCTTGCATGCGCGAACGCGTATGTGTGTGTGTGCGTCAGTGTGACTTGAACGATGTCACTGTGCGCACCTGGTATAAGTGGTGTATTGTGTCACTGTACATACATGTTGTGAGGGTTGGATTGTGTCATTGTACATACTGGTTAGCGGTGCTGTATTGTGTCCATGTGCACCTCCGTTGCCTGTTCTGTATTGTCTCACTGTAATACACTTTCAGTCACAGTTATTGTATCACGTCTGTCGTCAGTTCCGAATTGTATGACTGTACATACCTGTTGTCGGTGTGCTCTGTTGTGTCACTGTACACATCTGTCGCTATATTGTACCACTGTACACATCTGTTGTCAGTGCTGGCTTGTGTCACTGCATATCTGTTGTCAGGTCTGTATTGTTTCATTGTATATACCCGTTGCTAGTGTTGTATTGATGTATAATGACATTGTACATATATCTGCTGCCGTATTGTGCCATTGTACACACACCTGTTGTCTGTGCTGTATTGTGTCGCTGTACAAACAAGGTGTCAACTGTATTGTGTCACTATGCCTACCTGTTGTCAGTGCTTTATTGTGTCAATGTGCAAACATGTCAGTGTTGTAGTTTGTCACTGCACATACCCATTGTCACTGATGTATTGACACACTGTATACAGCGGTTGTCAGTGCTGGTTTCTGTCACTGTACACATCTGCTGCCAGATCTGAATCGTGCCAATTGTCTGTGCTGTATTTAGTCACCCTACTTACCTCTTGTCATGGTTCTGTTGCCTCCCTGTATGTACTGGTTGTCAGTGCTGTACTGGGTCACTGTGTACACCTGTTGTCCGTTCAGTATTGGGTCACTGTACTTACCTGTTGTCAGTGGCGTATCGTTTCTCTCACTGCACAAACCTGTTGTCAGTGCCGTATTGTGTCACCGTGTGAACTGTTGTCTGTTCAGTATGGGTCACCGTACTTACCTGTTGTCAGTGGCATGTTGTGTCAGTGTACACACCTGTTGTCAGTGCTGTATTGTGTCACCGTGTGAACTGTTGTCTGTTCAGATGGGTCACTGTACTTACCTGTTGTCAGTGGCATGTTGTGTCAATGTACACACCTGTTGTCAGTGCTGTATTGTGTCACTGCGTGAGCTGTTGTCTGTTCTGTATGGGTCACTGTACTTACCTGTTGTCAGTGGCATGTTGTGTCAATGTACACACCTGTTGTCAGTGCTGAATTGTGTGACTATGTAAACCTGTTGTACATTCAGTATTGGATCACTGTACTTACCTGTAGTCAGTGGCATATTGTGTCTCTTCACACACCTGTTGTCAGGGCCGTATGTTGTCACTATACAACCTGTTGTCAGTGCTGTATTGTGTCACTGTGCAAACCTGTTGTCTGGTCTGTATTGGGTCACTGTACCTACCTGTTGTCAGTGGCATATTGTGTCTCTGTACACACCTGTTGTCAGTGCTGTTTTGTGTCACGATGTAAACCTTTTGTCCGTTCAGTATTGGGTCACTGTACTTACCTGTTATCAGTGCTGCGTTGTGACATTGTACACACCTATTATCAGTGGTGTATCAAGACACTGTACATACATGATGCCAATGTTGGATTGTGTCATTGCACATGCCTGTTGTGGTTGGTGCTGTTTTGTGTCACTGTACACATCTGTGGTCAGTGCTGTACTGTGTCATTGTAAGTGTCTCTTGTTAATGCAGTACTATGTCACTGTACACACTTATTGTCGGTGCTGCCGTGCGTCACACTTGTTGACAGTGCTGTTTTGTGCACTATACATCTATTGACAGTGCAGTATTCTGTCAGCGTACACAGTTGTTGTTAGTGTTGCTTTGTGCAACTATACACACGCGTTGACAGTGTGGTAATGTGTTACCACCCACACCTGTTGTATTTGCTCTTTTGTGCCATTATAACCTACTGAACGTGTGGTATTGTGTTATCGCACACACATATTGACATGCTGTGTTGTGCCTCTATCCATACCTGTTGTCAGTGCTGTGTTGTGTCTCTATACACACATGTTATCAGCGCTGTGTTGTGTCTCTATACACACCTGTTGTCAGTGCTGTGTTGTCTCAATATACACACCTGTTGTCAGGGTTGCGTTGCGCCGTTATACACACCTGATGTCAACTGTGTTGTGTCATGATACATACCTTTTGTTAGCGCTGTGTTGTGTCATGATACATACTTTTGTTAGCGCTGTGTTGTGTCATGATACATACCTTTTGTCAGCGCTGTGTTGTGTCATGATACATACCTTTTGTCAGCGCTGTGTTGTGTCATGATACATACCTTTTGTCAGCGCTGTGTTGTGTAATTTACATACCTTTTGTCAGCGCTGTGTTGTGTTGTGTCATTTATACATACCTTTTGTCAGCGCTGTGTTGTGTCATTATACATACCTTTTGTCAGCGCTGTGTTGTGTCGTTATACACACCTGTAGTTGGCGCTGTGTTGTGTCATTATACATACCTGTAGTCAGCGCTGTGTTGTGTCATTAGACATACCTTTTGTCAGCGCTGTGTTGTGTCATTATACATACCTGTTGTTAGTGCTGTGTTGTGTCATTATACACACCTGTAGTCGGCGCTGTGTTGTGTCATTATACATACCTGTAGTCAGCGCTGTGTTGTGTCATTATACATACCTTTTGTCAGCGCTGTTTTGGGACATCATACATACCTGTTGACAGTACTGTGTTGTGTCACTATACTCACCTGTTGTTGGCGTGTTGTTTTGTCTCTATACACACCTGTTGTCAGTACTGTATTGTGTCTCTATACACATCTGTTGTCAGTGCGGTGTTGTTTCTCTAGATACACCTGTTGTCAGCGCTGTGTTAAGTCATTATACACATCTGGTGTCAGTGTTATACTGTGTCATTATACACACCTGGTGTCAGTGTTGTACTGTGTCTGACAGATGGCCAAGAACGGACACAAGAGTGGCAAGGTGGCACTACACACCTGTTGTCAGGGTCCTACCTGGTACATCATGCTGGACGAAGAGGACATGCAGGACACTTTGGGTACCTGTGTGTGTGTGTGTGTGTGTGTGTGTGTGTGTGTGTGTGTGTGTGTGTGTGAGCGTGCGTGCGTGCGAGCGTGCATTTTTTATGTGTTGATCCGTGCTGTTCGATGTGTGGATTGCAATTCTTTCTGTGCTGTTTCAAGTGTCGATCTGTGTTATTTCAGGTGTGAGACTGTGTTGTTTATAGTGTGAATGTTTTTTTATCTACGTTGTTTGTTGTGTAGATCAGTACTGTTTGAGGTGTCTGTGTTATTTCATGTGTGGAAATGTGTTGTGGATCTGTGTTCTTTTAGGTGTGGATCCATGTAAAACGTGTTGTTTCAGATGCAGATGGTGTGTGTGGGTGGGGGGGGGGGTGGGGGGATCTGTGTTGTTCTCAGGTATACATCTGAAAGCTTTATTTGAGAATCTGTGATATTTCAGGTGTGGATCTGTGTGGTTGAAGGTGTGGATCTGTGTTAAATAAGATGTGGATCTATATTGATTCAGGTGTGGATCTGTGTTGATTCAGGTGTGAATCTGTGTTGATTCAGGTGTGGATCTATTTGGATTCAGGTGTGGATCTGTGTTGATTCAGGTGTGGATCTGTGTTGATTCAGGTGTGGATCTATATTAGTTCAGGTGTGGATCTATATTAATTCAGGTGTGGATCTGTGTTGATTAAGATGTGGATCTATATTGATTCAGGTGTGGATCTGTGTTGATTCAGGTGTGGATCTATATTGATTAAGGCGTGGATATGTGTGTGATTAAGATGTGGATCTATGTTGATTAAGATGTGGATCTATATCAATTTAGGTATGGGTCTGTGTTGATTCAGGTATGGATCTATATTGATTCAGGTGTGGATCTGTGTTGATTCAGGTGTGGATCTATGTTTATTCAGGTGTGGATCTGTTTTGGATCTGTTTTGATTCAGGTGTGGATTTGTGTTGATTCGGGTGTGGATCTGTCTTGATTCAGGTGTGGATCTATGTTGATTCAGGTGTGGATCTATATTGTTTCAGGTGTGGATCTGTGTTGATTCAGGTGTGGATCTGTGTTGATTCAGGTGTGGATCTGTGTTGCTCTAGGTGTGGATCTGGAGAAGGATGTCAAAGTGGAACCCGTGGAGTATGGAGGATTTATACTCTTCCATAACCTTACTCCTCATCGCAGGTAACACTCACACACACACACGCTCTCTGCTTACGCGCACGCATGTCCAAGAATCTGACCTGAGCGGCAGTGTGATTTTACTGCTACTATTATCGCCGTGCTTACCGTGCGTACCCCCCCCCCCCCCCCCCCCCCCCCCCTCTCCTCTGGCCACCTTACATTGGTGTTATGTAGCACACATCAACACGATGGACATGTATCTGGAACATGGAACAAGCCATAATTGAAACATAGGTCAACTGTGTTTTTTTCTCTCCAACAAAATTCCGAAGTATTGTAGAAAAAGACACACCGACAGGGTTTTTTTTTTTCCGATTCCATTGTGGCACAATTAAATTCTTTGTGTGAAATGAACGAGATCCAAACAGGATCGTGAAGTGTAACGTTCAGATTGCAGTTTCAACGCCTACCTTGCGCTGAAGAGATCAAGCTAAATAAAAAAAAAATACTCGTTTATTTTCGTTGTCCTGTTTGTTTGTGTCTTGCCTGAACAAGACCTAAGAGGTCGAAACGCGTCGTGTTTTGTTTTCTGGCTCGTTTGTCCACGTTTCTCTTGGCGGTTCGCTAACATTTATTTAAGATTTGTTTAGCTTTCCGACTGCAGTCGTCTCTTGTTGCAACTAGTTCAGATTATGTTGAAATTCTCCATCTACAAAATCAAATCATTGTCAACGTAGCCATTGGAGTTATGTGCCGGCTGAAGACCCCTTCAGCAACAGTGGGCCCTCTTTCACAGTGTCCACTGAGTACAGGCATAGTGATGCTCATGTTACGAATGTATACTGACGTGCACACAAATATTTCTATAAGATATTGACATTTTTGGTGATATAAATGCTACCATTTTTTTTCAAATGCCTTTTAAAACCAGAGCATGGAAGAAATGTTTCAAGTCCGTACCAATCATTACATCTCCTGACGGAAAAATAGGCGTGTGACTGGTGCGCGGACTGACAGGGTTTGTCTCAGATCCGTTGAAGCTTGGTGGAGGTTGTGCTCTCCCTAATACCCTTCTGGTTTATGTCTGTCTAGACATTGTTTGTTCTGTCGGTAATCGTTGATATGCTGATCACACAATGCTGCTTTGATTCGTCTAAAATCTCAAACCATGAATAGTTTCAAAACGGGCTGACTGAGGGTGGAAAATGAAGCCAATTAAAAAAAAAAAAAGATTTGAAAACATACATGAACATACATGAACGGATTGCAATGAATGAGCCACCAACCAAACGTCCTACATGTATTGAATAGAACTGGCATTTATAAATGAACCAACAACCTACCGTCCTACATGGTGTGAATTGGATTGGCATTTATAAATGAACCACCAACCATCCTAAATGGTGTGAATAGAATTGGCATTTATAAATGAACCACCAACCAGCCATCCTACATGATGTGAATAGAATTGGCATATGTAAATGAACCACCAACCATCCTACACGTACAGAATAGAATCGGCATTTATAAATAAACAAGCAACCATCCTGCATGTATGGAACAGAAGTGGCATTTACAAATAAACAAGCAACCATCTTACACGTATGGAACAGAAGTGGCATTTACTGAAGACCGGCGGGCCGATTCAGCAGCGGTGCGGAGTCTCCTCTGGTAGGTGGCATCTTGATGACCTGATATGAATTGCTGACACTTTGAGGGCGACAGGACAGGTCTGGATGTAGCTGTGTACAGGGCGGAGTGTTGAGATGGGAAACGAAGGTCAACATCTTTTTTTTCTTTTATGATCTTTTGTATGTAGTACGTTCTAGGGGCTGTAAGCATAACACAACCGGCATCTTGGATCAGTTACGATGCGTAAATCAATTCTTTGGCACGAAAACCGAATTAAGACATACTGGCTCACACAAATCATAACTAAATCCCGAACCCAAATCCAAACCGCAAGCCCGGCTTTTACACACACACACACAAACGCGCGCGCGCGCACACACACACACACACACACACACACACACACACACACAAACAAACAAACAAACAACCAAATTAGGTTTGCAGCCCTCCATCACTGAGCGTGTCAAACGATGATGATGATGTGCATCTGCCGCAGCCTCCCAACGTGTCAAACGACGTTCGCTGGAGTGTGGACCTCCGCTGGCAGTCTCCCAAGGAGAACTTCGGCTTCTACGGCATCCAGGAGGGGATCTTGATGAGGTCTCCAGGCCGCCCGGACCTGCAGCCTGACTGGGCCGAGTTCCTCAAGGTGGACCGCAAGGCGGTCTGGCAGAAACGACACATGAAGCTGGAGGAGGGAGAGGAGGTGAGCCGCTGCTGGGCTGGATTCGGGTTGGTTTGTCGGTTGAAGTACTGCTGCTGCTGCTACTGCTGCAGCAGCTGCTGCTGCTAATTACTACTAATACTACTTCTACGACTACAGCTATTACTAATACTCGTACTACGATTTCTACGACTACGGGCACTATTATTACTACCGATGCTACAACTACTACTATTACTACTACTACTACTGCTGCTGCTGCTGCTGCTGCTGCTGCTGCTGCTACCAACCATACAACAACTACTACTACTAACACAACAGGAACAACAACGACGACTGTTACTACTACTGTGCTGCTGTTGCTACTACTACTACTTCTGCTGCTGCTGCTGCTGCTGCTGCTACTACTACTACTACTACTACTACTACTACTACTACTAGCAACAACTACGACTACTATCATCACTTCTACTGGTGCTGCTGCTGCTGCTGCTGCTACTACAACTACTACTACTACTACCACCACTACTATCATCACCACCACCACTACAACTACTACCTCCACAACCCCTACTACTACTACTACTATTACTACTACTAGTAGTATGTGTGTGTTTGCGCGGGCGCGCGTTATGAGGAGTGAGGGGATGGGGGTGTCTGGATACACGCACTCACACACCCGCGGAACAAAACAAAACAGCTCTGAACTCTGTCTGACATCAGACTGTTCACAGCGGAACAAAACAGCTCTTAACTCTGCATCAATCCCACAGACAGTGGATCACAAACCCCGCGGAACAAAACAGCTCTGAACTCTGCATCAATCTATCTGTCCACAGCCAGTGGATCCAGAATTCGACACGAGAGTTACCGGTCCTTGGATCGGCAAATGGGAGATCGTCAATCACAACGTGCATACCCGGACCTTCAAGGCTCAGACGGCCGCGTCGTAGAGCAACGTCACATGATGACGTACACTGACGTCAGCTTTTGACGTCATTCATGCACTGCTGCCGTCGTAACGAATCTACTACGTGCTGTAGTAGTAGTAGCAGTAGTAGTAGTAGTTGTAGGAGTAGTATCATTATCATTATTATCATCACATCATCATCATTAGTGGTAGTGGTAGGAGTAATAGCTGTAGTAGTAGTAGTTCTATTACTATCATACTACTATTATTATTATTATTATTGATATAGGTTTGTTGCTGTTAAATTTTATTGTGTTATTGTTTTCAATATCGTTGTCATACGATGGTAACTGTGAGAAAGTCGGTTTTCTTTCTTCTATCATATTGACGCAATGAAATAATTACTTCGTTGAAAATAAAGGCAAACGACTAGCATATGTGGCATTGTATGTGCGGATAAGGCGTAATTACTTCTAAGTTTGTCTCTTTGGTATCTATCTATCTATCTATCTATCTATCTATCTATCTATCTGTCAAGGGAACGAAACCTCTCACAAAGGGCCTTCAGCGCTTTAGAAGAAAAGAATGCCGCACGTGGTGGAGAAATAGGAAATGGGCCGATTAGCAATACGCCCTCACCTAGCGCATACGGTCAAACTGTGTCAAGGAGGTTGAAGTGGTCAGGTAATTAATTGTCACGTGATAGATGGCAACTAAGGTAGTGAGGACCCTCCCGAGTTCGAACCTTTCCGATAACGAAAGGGAGGAAAATGTAACCACGAGGACCCTGGAGCATCGAGCGGACGCTAAAAAAACTCGGTCTGCTGAAGTTGTTCTGTAAACAGATCTTGAAGAACAGGAGTCTTGGGCTTGTTCAGATGGTATTGCCGTGGGGCACTGTGTTGATGCTTTGTCAGGCTAGTTGAATGCGTGTGGACGTTGCTGTCTTAGCTTTCCCTACGATAATTACTGTGTTTTAAGTGGCTCCCGGAGTTGGCGGGAAATTTTTCGTTGTCCATTTGGTGCGAAGTGGTTAGTTGCTAAGCAGTTTGATAGGGATGTGTGTAAATGCTAGAGAAGCATCACTGACAAAGTCATGGCCCAAAGGGAAATCCTTTGTGTCCATCCATGTGCAAACTGAGGGAGAACAAGACCAGGAAGAGAGAGGAGAGAACACCACGAGGGAGAGAGGAACAGAGGAGAGAGAGGAGAGAAGAGTGAGCAGGACAGAACAGGGTCAAGAAAAACGTGGTCTGGGCGACAGAAGTGACAGCGAGAGGTTTAGGCGTAGAAGACAAGCTGAGAAAGAAAGACGGAGTTCGAAACTCAGAGGGGGATGAAAGAGACAAAGAAGAAGATTTCTATCGAGTTCCCAGAGACGACCACGGGGACCTGGTCCTGAAACCTGGAGCCAGTCAACCAAGGGCGTCACCATCACCCAGTGCTGAAGAAAACTTGAAGAGACTTGTTCCGAGAACTGTGTGGTGTGGTGTACAAGTGTTTGTGTGTGTGTGTGTGTGTGGGGGGGGGGGGGGGCTGGCCAGGTAAGAAGCCATTGTGACCCGGGATTAGGAAGTCTGATCTTTTATGTTGTTGATTATTCCATTTTGTGTAATTGGTGTTTTCATGTGTAATTATAAGTAGCATAGAACTGTATTTCTTGTTCTCAGTCGTGTTAGGAGAGAAACGAATGCGTGACATCCCATTCCCAGAGAAAGGTGAATGGTTGGTGGGTGCATGAGTGCGCTTATGCGTGTATGAGTGCAGAGATAACGTTGGTGTGTTAGGCCTGACTAATGATACATCAACTTCGTTCACTAGACACTATCTATCTATCTATCAGTTGTCTATCTATCTATTTGGTTATATATTGTTCTATCTATCTTTCTACCCATCTATCTGTCTTTTTCTGTCTGTCTGTCGATCTATCTATTTCTGTATATACATCTATCAGTCTCTCTCTGTCTCTGTCTCTCTCTTTCTTTATCTATGTACACACACACACACACACACACACACACACACACACACATACATAAGATGGTTGTCTTCAGCACTAGTGTGCAATGTAAACAAGAGATACTGACGAAGCCTAAATAAAGGCGAAAGCTTTGAAAAAAGGAAGTTTTATCACCCTATTTTTAACAGATGTTGCTCCCCACGGGGTTGAGCACCTTAAGATTTTTATTAGGCGTTTTTTTAGCAGTATTTTATATATATATATATATATATATATATATATATATATATATACAATGAAACAATAAATTCCAAGGATAAGTACCGAGCACCGTTCCAGTAACTTACAGAGCAGCTAGGTGTTGCAATGACTGCAAGAAATATTGAATTATAAACAAAGCTTGCTCTTATGTCTCAGATTGTAGAAATAGGGGGGTGATAAGCCTTCATATCTGCAGTGGTAGATGATTCTGCCTAACTGACAGTATGTGCTTGAGTGGGTGAATGGGGAATAAATAAATGCTTCTAAATGAACCTTCAGCAAGCTTATAGTCTCCAAAAAGGGAGACCATCTCCAATGGGGGAAAAGCTCACTAACATATAACTCCTGGTCAGATACCGGTATTTCGAAACCTGATTGTTTCTCCTCAGTGACCGCGGAAAGTGGTAATTTGACTCCTCTGCCTTTTCGGTTTAAGAAGAATGCTATACCAGAAAAGGCTGGTGTGCAATACCATAGTATGTGTGTTGAGTTTTCAAAAAAACTAACTAAAGGTGCCACCTAAGAAGAAAAAAAAAAAAATCATGAAAGAGCAAAACAAGCTACATTTTCTTGTGAAAAGTAGAAAATATAAAAAGATAACCTCTTAAGACACAAGTGCTGAGGGCCAGTTCTTGGAATGAATCCGCAAGGGACTAAATTACAATGAAACAATAAATTCCAAGGATAAGTACCGAGCACCGTTCCAGCAACTTACAGAGCAGCTAGGTGGCAATGACTGCAAGAAATATTGAATTATAAACAAAGCTTGCTCTTATGTCTCAGATTGTAGAAATAGGGGGGGTGATAAGCCTTCATATCTGCAGTGGTAGATGATTCTGCCTAACTGACAGTATGTGCTTGAGTGGGTGAATGGGGAATAAATAAATGCTTCTCAAAATGAACCTTTCAGCAGCTTATAGTCTCCAAAAAAGGGAGACCATCTCCAATGGGGAGAAAGCTCACTAACATATAACTCCTGGTCAGATACCCGTATTTCGAAACCTGATTGTTTCTCCTCAGTGACCGCGGAAAGTGGTATTTGACTCCTCTGCCTTTTCGGTTTTAAGAAGAATGCTATACCAGAAAAAGGCTGGTGTGCAATACCATAGTATGTTTGTTGAGTTTTCAAAAAAACTAACTAAAGGTGCCACCTAAGAAGCAAAAAAAAAATCATGAAAGAGCAAAACAAGCTACATTTTCTGTAAAAGTAGAAAATATAAAAAGATAACCTCTTAAGACACAAGTGCTGAGGGCCAGTTCTTGGAATGAATCCGCAAGGGACTAAATTACAATGAAACAATAAATTCCAAGGATAAGTACCGAGCACCGTTCCAGCAACTTAGCAACTTACAGAGCAGCTAGGTGTTGCAATGACTGCAAGAAATATTGAAATTAAACAAAGCTTGCTCTTATGTCTCAGATTGTAGAAAAATAGGGGGGTGATAAGCCTTCATATCTGCAGTGGTAGATGATTCTGCCTAACTGACAGTATGTGCTTGAGTGGGTGAATGGGGAATAAATAAATGCTTCTCAAAATGAACCTTCAGCAAGCTTATAGTCTCCAAAGAGGGAGACCATCTCCAATGGGGAGAAAGCTCACTAACATATAACTCCTGGTCAGATACCGGTATTTCGAAACCTGATTGTTTCTCCTCTCAGTGACCGCGGAAAGTGGTATTTGACTCCTCTGCCTTTTCGGTTTTAAGAAGAATGCTATACCAGAAAAAGGCTGTGTGCAATACCATAGTATGTTTGTTGTTTTCAAAAAAAAAAACTAACTAAAGGTGCCACCTAAGAAGCAAAAGAAAATCATGAAAGAGCAAAACAAGCTACATTTTCTTGTGAAAAGTAGAAAATATAAAAAGATAACCTCTTAACACAAGTGCTGAGGGCCAGTTCTTGGAATGAATCCGCAGGGACTAAATTACAATGAAACAATAAATTCCAAGGATAAGTACCGAGCACCGTTCCAGCAACTTACAGAGCAGCTAGGTGTTGCAATGACTGCAAGAAATATTGAATTATAAACAAAGCTTGCTCTTATGTCTCAGATTGTAGAAATAGGGGGGTGATAAGCCTTCATATCTGCAGTGGTAGATGATTCTGCCTAACTGACAGTATGTGCTTGAGTGGGTGAATGGGGAATAAATAAATGCTTCTCAAAATGAACCTTCAGCAAGCTTATAGTCTCCAAAAAGGGAGACCATCTCCAATGGGGAGAAAGCTCACTAACATATAACTCCTGGTCAGATACCGGTATTTCGAAACCTGATTGTTTCTCCTCAGTGACCGCGGAAAGTGGTAATTTGACTCCTCTGCCTTTTCGGTTTTAAGAAGAATGCTATACCAGAAAAAAGGCTGGTGTGCAATACCATAGTATGTTTGTTGAGTTTCAAAAAAAACTAACTAACTAAAGTGTGCCACCTAAGAAGCAAAAAAAAAATCATGAAAGAGCAAAACAAGCTACATTTTCTTGTGAAAAGTAGAAAATATAAAAGATAACCTCTTAACACACAGTGCTGAGGGCCAGTTCTTGGAATGAATCCGCAAGGGACTAAATTACAATGAAACAATAAATTCCAAGGATAAGTACCGAGCACCGTTCCAGCAACTTACAGAGCAGCTAGGTGTTGCAATGACTGCAAGAAATATTGAATTATAAACAAAGCTTGCTCTTATGTCTCAGATTGTAGAAATAGGGGGGTGATAAGCCTTCATATCTGCAGTGGTAGATGATTCTGCCTACTGACAGTATGACAGTATGTGCTTGAGTGGGTGAATGGGGAATAAATAAATGCTTCTCAAAATGAACCTTCAGCAAGCTTATAGTCTCCAAAAAGGGAGACATCTCCAATGGGGAGAAAGCTCACTAACATATAACTCCTGGTCAGATACCGGTATTTCGAAACCTGATTGTTTCTCCTCAGTGACCGCGGAAAGTGGTAATTTGACTCCTCTGCCTTTTTTCGGTTTTAAGAAGAATGCTATACCAGAAAAAGGCTGGTGTGCAATACCATAGTAGTATGTTGTTGAGTTTTCAAAAAAAACTAACTAAAGGTGCCACCTAAGAAGCAAAAGAAAATCATGAAAGAGCAAAACAAGCTACATTTTCTTGTGAAAAGTAGAAAATATAAAAAGATAACCTCTTAAGACACAAGTGCTGAGGGCCAGTTCTTGGAATGAATCCGCAAGGGCTAGGTGTTGCAATGACTGCAAGAAATATTGATTATAAACAAAGCTTGCTCTTATGTCTCAGATTGTAGAAATAGGGGGGTGATAAGCCTTCATATCAGCAGTGGTAGATGATTCTGCCTAACTGACAGTATGTGCTTGAGTGGGGATCCCATTCACCCACTCAAGCACATACTGTCAGTTAGGCAGAATCATCTACCACTGCTGATATGAAGGCTTATCACCCCCCTATTTCTACAATCTGAGACATAAGAGCAAGCTTTGTTTATAATTCAATATATATATATATATCAAGAATACCACTAAAATGCCTAATATATATATATAATATATATATATATATATATATATATATATATATATATATATCTGTGTGTGCGTGTGTGTGTGTGTGTGTGTGTGTGTGTGTGTGTGTGTGTGTGTGTGTGTGTGTGTGTGTGTGTGTGTGTGTGTGTCTGTTTGTCCATCTATCTATCTGTCTACATACATCGATGGCTTGGAGCAAAAATCGTACATCTGGAACATGCTTCGTTCGAGTAAAATGAAACTGAAATTTAGAAAACTTCTTACTTTAATTGTGTGCAACAAAACACAATCAATTTCTACACTGTGATGCTTTTTGGTGTCATTTACTTTCTAACAAGCTTCTGAGCTGTTGAGTATAAAAGAAAACAAGTTGTTGAACTTGTAGGCTATACCATTTTTGCATGAAATTGATAAAGATGCTTTGAATGGGGAAAAAAAACAAACAATTGAATATGTTCCGGTTTCGTTGCATACTCAGGTACTGTCCATTATGAGCAAAACTGGTACACCTGACATCACACGGTTTGGGCAAAAAAAAAAAAGAATCAACCTTGTAAGGTGATTATATTTTTCTCTACACTAATGAATTGCGCTGTTTACTAGCCATCTTCCCCTTTTAAGGAAAATGATCTCCATAAATAAACTTCTGCATCTGTTTATCTGTAAGTAAGGCCGCTTAAAACATTTGCAAAAAGCATTCATTTCGGAAGGTCAAAATTTACTCAATTTAAGATTCAAAATAAACGGGTTTTTTTTTTTTCGAATCCCCGGAGATTGTTAATTGGAAGGGATACAAAACTGGGCGCCCCATAGAGACAACGACCAGTTCTCAGCGTGATGTACACACATCCTTAGCTTGAGATTGAATTGTGTGGTCAGGCGTCTGCAGTGGTACTCCATCCTCTCTCTGGCCTCTCACGTCATCATCACCAAGCAATAGTGCCGCCAAACCCAGAAACCGGACAACGCTCTATGGTCTGGAGCCTTGCTTGGTGAAGTGATCCTGGTAGAAATGTGCATCGGTTGACGCAACAGAGGAGACACATAAATCACGGTTTTCATCTCACATGGAAGGGTTTGTATAGTATGTGGTAAGCTATCTGTACAACATGACAAACCATAAAAGGCAACAATCTATCACCCATCAACTGGTCACCACAGATCAAACAATACTGGGAGTTATGCTCCATGCAGACCTTGGGCGGACACGACAGTCTCAGATGTGTAAGAGTATTTTTGAGGCAGGAAACACACACACACACACACACACACACACACACACACACACACACACACACACACACACACACACACACACACACACACACACACACACACTGGAAAAAAAGAAATTGTGTATTGACAGTTCAGCTCTGTCAAGGAATGACAAAGCAGAATTCTAAGGTGTGAGTTTGTGTGTTGACAGTTCAGGCTTTGTCAAGGAATGACAA